>NQII01000665.1:411456-444296 GCA_002778355.1 Clitarchus hookeri
CCCGACATAAATACCCAGCTGCGCCCATGATGTCTGGCGCTGGAGAACTGCGGTTGGCGATGATGCCTCACCACAACATGGTCACAACACAAATACCATAAATGGCACTGTTTTCTGAATTGCGTGTTTATAGATATTTCAAAAATAAACTTCCCTTGCGACTAACTACACACACTAACACTGTATGCCGTGATCCTGATGCCAGGCTTAGTATCTGTCATCAGGATCACGTTTGTTATAACGGTTTCATTTGTATGAGCTGTTATATTAAACTGTAAATACTGCCTTCCAAGATTAAACTTCAAGGTAATTTAAGGCAAAATTAGATTCTGCATTAAATCAGTGGATGCAATTTCAAGAAATACATTATCAGTTCGGTATTGTGTTTACAGTATTCTAGTGAAGTTACTTTCGTATCAGAGCACGTTTTTAAATTTCTTAAGCGAAAAGTGATATTTTGTGTTAGCGAAAAGTGATATTTTTTGTTGGCAAGTAGGCCTTAGCTAATGTTAGTGTTATGTGCTTTAAAAACTGTGTGGCTGAACGAATTTTCACTAAACTTGCATCGAGTAACAAATATTTCTGTGGAAGTATGCTGTAAAAATTTGGATCAATTCTATCCACCGATTCAGTTTCATGACGACATGACAACTTTTTTCGTAGCAACGCCCAGCATTTGCTTATGCGTAGTTTTGTATTACATATTACTGAGGTATTCAAGCATTGTAATTCTACTCGTAAATGTTCTTAAACATAATTCTTAAGTCATTTAACGATTGTTTAAGGCACGTTGTCTCCTCACGAAGGCGTAAATAGGCTACACCGTATTGTATAAAACGATAAGTATGACACGTACATACAGGGTGTTTCATGAGGAGTTGCCGCCACTCACAGGACTTACTCCTTACAACAGTTGGAGCAAACTATGTCGTATACATGTGGGCACTACTCCCAATATCTACAGAGTAATTCAAAACATTTTAAAATGACGAATAAAATAATAACCCTTTCAGAAGTAAATACAGTGATGTATTATCAGACCGTATTGTTTACAGTCGAGCATCACAATTGCGTCTAACAAGCTTACAAAAGATGTTCACAAATGTTTCATCTACTTCCATACACTTGGCCGCACGTTTACGAACCACGAATGTTGATCTACGTAGCTGTACGCGGATGTCTTTGCTTTGTGTAGTGGCATGCATGATACGGGCAAGTAGTTCCTCACGTGTGTGTGCAGTGCTTTGGTATACAATATCCTTCAGCCATCCCTATACGCAATAATCTAGTGGTGATAGATCTGGCGATCGAGGAGGCCAGGGGTGCAAACCGCCTCGCCCTATCCATCTCTCAGGGAAATGCACGTGTAAGTGACCAACCACGGCACGGTGGAAGTGAGGAGGTGCACCATCATGCTGGAAGATCATACGACGTCTCACTGCTAACGGAATATCCTCAAGTAACAGCGGCAGTTCTTCTTGCAACAATTCTAGATACACCACACCAGTCAAGCGTCCCGGGAAAATAAATGGCCCAATCAGCTGATAGTGTAAGACACCACACCACACATTGATACTGAAATGGTGTTGAAAACTCCTTTCCACTGTAGAGTGGGTATACTGATTGTCGAATTACTCTGTAAATATTAGGGATGGGACCCACATTTATACGACACATTTTGCTCCAACTGTTGTAAGGAGTAAGTCCTGTGAGTGGCGGCAACTCCTCGTGAATCACCCTGTATAGCGTCAGAGGGTTCCAGCTTTTCAGCAGTTTTAAAAGTGAAAGTCCGAAAGTCTTGACGTTCTTTTCATACAATGAGAAAAATAACAACATTTAACTTTTGTGCTGTTCTGTTGACAACCCAAACCAAACATATTTCATTACGACCTCTGAAGTATTGACCACAGTTACAGGCATTAATTTATATGTAAACAGAAAATAATCGTCAACACCACTGAATATTCACGAACCAATATTTACTGAAGTTAACGTGTACGTGTTTATTATAGTGCTGATTACAATATGTATTACTGTTTGTTTTTTATTTAATGACTATACAATAGTTATGTGAGCCAGCTGATGTAAACACCAGCGGAAAGTCACGCAACCAACGGGCTGAAAGTATAAACTTAGCACGGCTTTCAATAGTGCTCACTTCACCGTGAACAGCCTTTACCTATGCCACTTGGCTGCTCGAGGCCTCCTTATCTCGCACTCGGCCAGTATTTGACGAGTATTTGGAGCAGCGAAGTCATCGTGAGCTCGCACACTAGTCCCACGGACGGACGGACAGACGGACGTACAGACAGACGTACAGACAGACAGACAGACAGACAGACACAGGGCAGGGCAGGGTTGAATTACACCATGCGCAGTGCCACACGTGTCACAGCCAGCAGCCAACACTTGTACCGACACGGTCGGCTCACAAGAGCCTATAGCGTGACGCCCCTTGGTTATAGCCAACACACAACGTCGACCTTGCCAAGTGGTTAGAGTGCCAGCAAAGTGGCGTCACTTGCCAGCAAGGAGTCAGGACTCCGTTCGCCAATCAGAGCCTGGCAACTACTTGTCAACCGGCAGCCCGGCCAATACGGTGCCTTCAGCAGCACGCGGTAGCCAATCAGACGTAAGGCGCGTTCTCACAGCCTATCGCAGAATAACTACGCCCACATCAAAGGAACCGCCAGTGGCGTGTGTTGCGAGGTGCGCTGGTGCTTGCTCAGTGCTGTACATTCTCAGTGCACGCAGTAACCACAGTGCAGCCTAGACAACGACCACTCACACGCGAGCAGCAAGGAACCCAGTACAAGCGTCCTGTGGCGTCACCTGCCGAGCTGTGTGTTAGTGGTGGAAGTGTCAACTAGCAAGCAACACCTTACCTTGCAACACTTCACCACACGCCACTGACTCCACGCCTTGATGTAGAATGCCATTGTAATACTTACTGGACTTATCGGAGGGCTGGGTCCCTCGGCAACATAGGGGGACTGTTGTCCACTTGTTGTCTAGGAAACACGTGAGATGATAGTAATGGTAGAGAGGCGGAATAACTACGGCCATCGTACAACGTGCACGTGTTCCTGGTGCAGGCAAAGAAGGGGAACCCACCTTCCCTACCGACACATCGTACCCTCTCGCTATCTTACTCCACCAGTCTGTTTGTTTTATTGTCCGAGTCGCCAGGCAACGAAGGCAGAGCATGTGCTGAGCACGTGGCTACTTATAGGACCTCATGTCCAGCCAATGTCGGCAGCTGATGCGGCTGTTATAAGTATGTCATCAGGTTAACATATACCCATTTTTGTATTCACAAATGTACACATAATTCTAGTTGATACGCAAGTCTCACTGACGTAAATTTTCGAGCCTGTAGGGATGGGACATTACATTAGCAGCACGGTCATATGGGTTCAGACTTGTTTGAGTAACAATATGAAACGAATGGTGCCAAGAGTATGGTAAGCAAAACAAAAGTCATAAATATATTTGTTTGTAAATATGTAACTGCGGACATCGTGTTGCCGAGTCGCCCGGTGCGACTTTGTCCCACCATCGGCACCTCGACTGTGGTGACACCAGCCTGTTCCTGCTGATTGCCTCTTCTGCAACAGCATGGCCAGGTAGGTGGTGCTCGCCTCACTTCGGCTCTGTTGACCTCGGTAAATGTCGATGCATCGAAATGAAAGTCAATATTGTTCACAGCAGTTGCTGGTCATCGCGCACTTGTAAGAAGCAGGACTACGTTAGTTAGACTACCTAGTGAACCACTAGTTCTCCTCAACCAAGTTGCCTGCTAGTGCCGTGTGAGAGGTTGGACGCAGGTACGAGTACATTCACCACGAACACGTTATACACCGACGGCTCGTGCATACAGCAAACTGGTGTTGAACCGAGCAAACAGCGGCTGGTGAGAAAGTCTGTACACGATGTGGCGGAAACAACTGCAGAAAGCTTTGTATGTAAAGATTTTAAAATGCATTTAATATTGGAAACTAATCAAGATCTTCAATTCAGGGGCAAACACTCAACAATACCTCCCACCGCTGAGGAAATAACAGAAGAGGTCAGGGTTGTATCGCATGCAACTTCTTTACCGTCGGGAATTATGAATGTTTGATGCTGGTTTATCGATCAGTATGACCTAATTAACAAACACGGCTTCCTCGTTGCAATTGCACGGACACAGAACCCGCCGTTTTCGACGGCAGAGACGCAACACAACCTGCAGGGAATCACACGCAGACTGTCGCCGGACACACAACACGCAGTTTCAGGACTGTGGGCTTACTAGCGTATGGTACACGCTGTATGCCGTGAGTAGGGACCTCCGCCATTCTCCCTGTGGAGGACACAGCAGCATTATATACGTACATACATACATACAGGTAGTATCGCCTACGTGCTGAGCACTGCATCGCCGCAGCACAGGCTTCTTGTGTGTTTCACATGAAAACTGCGAGTCGTGGGCAAGACGGCTGTTTTCGTTACTTCAGTTGTACTGATCGATAAACCAGCATCAAACGTCCATATTTGCTGACGGTAAAATAGTCGTAGGCAATAAGGGGAAGGGGGGAGGGGCACCTCTGTTATTTTCATTAGGATGGGAGGTATTAATGAGTGCGTGTACTATAATTGTGGCACGGATAGTGTCGTGCGAGGCGGGGCACAGAGAGGCAGTTCTGTCGTAATGAGGCGGCGACAAGCCGAGCAACGGAACAATGGACTCGCCGTGCGACTTCTGTGAACTTGCAGCGACAACTTGTGTGTGCAGTCATTGTGTTTGTCAAGATCCTTGTTCACTTCGTCAGCAGCTGTCGCCCAAGTTATCGCACACTGAAGCACTTTCAGACTTCGTCCCCGCACTACGTTCACTAGCAAGCAAAACCAAAGAGAGTATTTCATTACAAGGAATTCGCGAACTGTTGGAATTGAATTTTAAGGTTCGTAAATTCTTTTGCAATATCTGATACTACCCTGTGTTGGAATATTTTTTTTTAAGTGCACTAAAGTATGTTGCTACTGAAACCAGGAGGTTTTAGTTGGGACGATGATGTGACGTCACGAGAACAAAGCAAGTGACGCCCTGTATAAGACGCCTGCACACGTCCGACTTCGCAGAGACAATGTCAGTCGAGGCTGCAACGGAAGTACACACATTGTGCTCCAGTCATGACAACAGTACACAATTAAAACTGTTTTGTAAAGCAAATTATGAGCAACTCAGGAACGATCTGCAGTAACTGATTGTGTGAAATAATGTTATAGCATTTGACAATATCCTCTTTGTTTTTTAATTTGTTCCCGGAAAGATAGTGTCAATAAATTACTTGCGCCTGTAAAGAAAATAATATAAGAAAAGTCCTTCCAATAAATGTTGAAACTTGTTCCTTGCAATTTGTTTGGAATGCCGAAAGCCGTGTTTACAATACACAGGACTCGCATCTTGACCTCGCTGTTTCTTTGCGTATCCGAGCAGTGTGTGGGTGTCAGATCGACTGTAACTTTCGCCTGTTATTCACGAGCTTAAGAAGGCCACAGCTGTATTGACGTTCTCAACTTCAGTTTCAGGAATCGCCATTACTATTCATAATATCTCCAGAGTAATGTTGTTTACGTTTCCCGCGTAGGACGATACCACGGGATTCCAAATGTTCACCAACGATAACAATGGCGACATCAATTGCTGGCGCATTGAAACGCCTTGCGTGTTCTCCCGCTGGCGTCTTATCGGCTCTGATTATAATTTTGTAATCATCAGATGGCATGCGGTTCAATGCTGTTTTGAACAATGCAATCAATTCATTGTGTTGATGAAAGAAAGTTTGCAGTTGTTCCACAATTGGTGTTTTCACCGAACTGCCGCGTGCACAACGCTGACCTACTTCCTGTGGCGTATTGCCCATTAAGTAAATCTGTAAAAATGTATAGTCTTCATCCGGCGGTGGCAATAGCGAACCTGCTCGATGATATATTTGACCTTGAATCTCTAAAGGTAAGAAATATATTATTATTATAATGTAACAATAATTATTATTTTTTGAATAATCATGTTTTATAAAAGCGGTTTGAAAGATGATAGTTTTACAAATACCTTAAAAGTGGGCATGAAATTGTCCCGGATCACATTTGTTGCGCCAAATGAAGTAATTTGGAAGCAACTGTTGTAGTTCTGTATTTGTGTCACGAAATGTGTAGAATTTGTTCCTGTTCCAGAAACCAATGAGCGCAATGGCTCTGGTGGCGGGACCAACGGCGTCAATTTGAATTTGCCAGTTGCGCAACACAATCCAGGGGCTTCGTATTTGTATTTCAATGCCTTACGATGTGGGCACACAACGCTCATCGATCCAATGGCAACGGATTGGTCTGCACTGTAATCAGTTACCGCATTGTAACGGAATGCTGTTCGATGTGTATTCAACTCAACATTTGTTTGTCTTCTTACACGATTATTCAAATTCATTCTCACGCGATTGGTTTTTACTGACCGATGATGTCTCATTCTATGCATATCGGCTTCNTTACTGACCGATGATGTCTCATTCGATGCATATCGGCTTCATTTGCATTTTCTCTTTCATCTCGTGTGCGTGTTGAACGTATTTGTGACAATCGATTCCGCTCAATTTCACATTTCGTTCTTCGCGTTGCTCTGCAATTCGATTAGATCTAAAATTAATTTGGTTTGTAGCATTGCGAGTTCTGCGACTTAAATTGCTCCGTATTATTGGCGGCATTGCAGTGTAATTAAATTGTATCAATTTGATTCAATTAAAGAAAAATCACAATTCAATTAAAAAAGACTGAATATATTGTGATAAACTAAAAACATAACCACAATTCAACTGACAGTAAAAAGAACAGCTAAAGATCGCGAAAAAAAAAAAATCTAAAAATAAGCAAATAAATTTGAATCAACCATATTATAATGTCGCATAACGCGAACAATGAACGACAACCAATCAAAGTTGAGGAAATTTTAATTTTAATTTCGAATATAAATTAAATATCAAAATTAGAAATAGTTATGCGAAATATTCCCTATTCTTTTTTTTTCCTGATAACTTTTCCATGACCATAAATAAAACAACAAAATAATATTACGCATATCCATCTTGACGTTAGGTTTTTCCTTAATTCGAAAATATTCCGGAAAACTTTTCCAATTTTTCTTTCCATAAAAAACCTAATTTGGACTATTACGAACATTTTAAAACGGTCCAGCCGTTCTCAAGTGATGCGCTTACCAACGAACAGCATTTCATTTTTATTTATACAGATTAGCCAAAACACACACCTAACCCCAATGAAACTATAAAAAAAAATTATTATAAAAAAAATGACACATTTGAATAATAGCTAAAATGTGCAAAACTCAGTATTAAACATCAGTCACCGTTTTCGCTACATGTATACAACAATAAAATCTTAGTTGCAAATAAATTCACACTTTGGTGTAATTACAATATCTGATTTATTCGTCTTTAAAACTAACGACACCAAAACACACTTGTTGAACACTCCCACCTGGCGGCGACAGCTGNATCTGATTTATTCGTCTTTAAAACTAACGACACCAAAACACACTTGTTGAACACTCCCACCTGGCGGCGACAGCTGTAACTATCTGTGGCCTCTGCGGTAGAGCACCAGAGTTAACGTACCTGTAATCGCAGAAGTGGGAAATTACTGGCATTGTGTTAGTTAATATTCAGTTCCTTTGCGAATAAGTCTGAGATACGGGATATAGACGTCCAGTTCTATGTCCAAAGGGGATAAAAATTTTTTTTTCCAGTCCCCAGAATTTACACAAAATGGAGGTAATTCTACAGCAAGGGAAACACACTGGTAATTTGANTCTGATTTATTCGTCTTTAAAACTAACGACACCAAAACACACTTGTTGAACACTCCCACCTGGCGGCGACAGCTGCAACTATCTGTGGCCTCTGCGGTAGAGCACCAGAGTTAACGTACCTGTAATCGCAGAAGTGGGAAATTACTGGCATTGTGTTAGTTAATATTCAGTTCCTTTGCGAATAAGTCTGAGATACGGGATATAGACGTCCAGTTCTATGTCCAAAGGGGATATACATTTTTTTTTCCAGTCCCCAGAATTTACACAAAATGGAGGTAATTCTACAGCAAGGGAAACACACTGGTAATTTGANATTTTTTTTTCCAGTCCCCAGAATTTACACAAAATGGAGGTAATTCTACAGCAAGGGAAACACACTGGTAATTTGAAATACGGAGAGGTGTGGAGTGATACGCCCTATCTACCGCCCATTATCTTTAGCATGTGTACACGAGGCTTCTACTGATACCGGGGAGTTAGGTGGGTGTGCGAGTGCAGGATGTGTGTAACGGGTTTCCAGACGATATTACAGGCATGTGAGGACCTCGCATCTACGCTGAAATCTACACGAGATTATGCGAGCAACATATGAGAACAAATATATCACAAATAAAGGTAATGACTTGCTACAAGGATCAACTAACGAAACTGTGGATTGATGTCGATGATAAATGTGGACTCGACTTAAATAACTAACGAGCGGTGGAACAAAAGGAAGTAAGAAGCAGAATCAACTAAACAAAAACAGCATTCAACAAAAAGTGAAAAGTTATTACATTTTAAATAACAGTTTAAAATTATTAAAAAAAAGCTATTAAAATGAGATTGTTGAGNAGCTTGTTGCTGGGAGACACCGACCTCGGGAGCGGAAGAACATGACAAGTTGATCTGAGCTAAGGTACTACAGGCGTGTCGTGAAAGTTAATTAGGTTGATAAGATAAACGAGAAGTCCTCGAAAGAGTAAAGAAAGAGTGTAGCCTATAAGAAAAACCAGATGAAAATTGAACAATGTACAAGGGACTCTCGAAAACCACAATAGGATGTTGTGAACATGCAGAGCGCAGAAGAATTTGAACTACGTAGTATACTAATCAGAACGAAGTAGCCACAGAGAAGACGAAGACAATCAACTGAGCACCAAGGAAGACACGCAGGACGATGAAAATGAGAGAAAGGACTTGAACGAAGTGAGGGAAGCTGACATCTGCTCCCATATGTGGCAAGACATATGACTGAGCGCGCACAGTTTCAAGTACCTGCAATATCATGTGTCGCAGATCGAGGCTGTTGAGTGGCAGTGTGTATAACTGCATTGATTGAAAACGAAACCTATGAATAATTGCCATTACTAAACTAAATGCTTAGTATGGTTAAATTACAACAGCAAAGAATAATAGTAGTTACAGACTGTATGGTTTCCGTCACGAGCTGAGGAATTGAGAGCCGGGGCGCCACGGCCGCCATCTTGGACGACGTCACAAGACCCTTTTTTCACTCGGAATTTCCCCTTTTCCCCTCAAAAACGGTTAAAATCGTCAGTGTTTCCCCAAAAATGTCCCGAATTTCCCTCAAAAATCAGCAACATTTATCACAAAAAAAATGTGTTATGCACAATGCGGCTGGCTTTGCTCAATCCGGAGGAGTCCGGCAGAAATTGTGCAAATTCCCGCCGGAGTGTGCAATAATTTACAAGCACGCTCTGTCATTCCATGCCAGCACCATTCATCTTGTCTGAAGAATGTTCGAGTTCATTGCCCCATCCTGCAACTTTTCTCATTCCTTTCAGTCTCTCTCCCTCAAGCCCGTTCTCTCTCGCCTGCTCTATCACTCGGGATTTTCTCATATTCCTTCCGGTCTCCCTTATACCTACTAGAGGGATACATATGTCCCAGCAGAAGTTTATAAATTCCTACTGGGACGATTTTGGTGCACAGTACAAGGTAAATAATGATTATCGGTAATTTTGGCGTTATTCAATATTCGTGGTGTAGCAGAACTACTCAGGAAGCACTATGGCCGGTGTTTTCAAACTGAGCGTAAAGGCGTGACATCAAGAAAGCAACATCATGGCTTCTGATACATATAGACTGTGAGAAAAGCAAAATAAATCTTATTTATGTTACTTACTGATATCTAGTATCGCTGTATTATAAAATTATGCAACTTTGATGACTTACAGAATATAAATCGCTGTAATGTTTGCATGTGAGGCATATTTGTCCCAGTAGGTACTTTGCTTGGGTCGGTATCGTCCCATCAGTCCTATTGAAAGCATTTTCATAATTCTTTCGCAGGAGAGTTGGACTCACTCCTGAATAAATAAACGATCTACTTATGAAGGATTCAGATGATGAAGAAATCTCAGTAAGTGACGATGACCCAGAGTACAAGTAGGCAGGCTCAGCTGATTCAACTAGTCAAGAAATAGAATCTTCTTCTTCGTCTTCTGAGGAAGTAGAAAATGAACAAGTTTTGAAGAAATGGTCAGCTGGTTCACTAACAGTTAGCAGCCTGCCTGCAACCAAGTTAGTTGGTGTAAGTACATCTAAAATATCAGGCGCTACGTGAAAGGTGAAAGAACGAATATGAAAAAATTAAAGTGGAATGACAGAGCATGAGACTCGTTCCCCACCAGGTGAAAGGAGACCAGAAGGAATATGAGTAAACCAAGGTGGCAGCAGACGATGGTGGTGGGGGAATATCCAAGATGGAGGGCTCGAAAAGCAAGAGAGGGGAAAGGGTGAAAATAAAGGATATTGGAAGGAATATGAGAAAACCCACCAAGAGAGAGAACGGACGAGAGGGGTAGAGATACAGTAAGGTATAAGAGAGAAAATAAGGGAGACCGAAAGGAATATGAGAAAACCTCCCAAGGGATACAACAGACAAAAGAGAGAGACAGAATGGAATGACGGGGCATGAGAAATAAGACAAGAGAGAATATACGGGAGACTGGAAGGAATGAGAAAACACCGAGGGACAGAGAAGGCGAGAGAGAACGGGCATGTGTGAAAGAGACTGGAAGGGATGAGAGAAGTTGCATGATGGGGCAATGAACTCAAACATTCTTGAGACAAAATGCATGGTGCTGGCATGGAATGACAGAGTGTGTACACTTCGGCGGGCATTTGAACAATTTCCCCCGGATTCTTCCTGATTGAGCAAAAGTCAGCCGCATTGTAGAAAACACCTTTTTTTATGAACAATGTTGCTGTCTTCAAGGGAAATTAGAGAAATTTTTGCCGTTTTTCAGGAAAAAAGGAGGAAATTCCGAGTGAAAAAAGGGCCTTGTGACATAATCCAAGATGGCGGCCGTGGCGCCCCGGCTTCTAATACTCCAGCCCCTGACGGGAACATACATTTTATAACTACTAATAATATATAATGTTAAGTTAATGAAGACAGTTGGGATCAGATCGACAACAGCACTACTGTGGCAGTTGCACAAACTAAACGATAGGATTCGACTTGGACGTTTTACAAGATGTCGATAATCACACTGCAGCGGCGTAGGATCGACGAGGGGCGTGGCCAACCAGTCACGAGATTGACGCTCGCAGGGAGGGGGGGGTGAGACGGTGGGTGTCATGACGAATCGCAAGCGAGGACCGGTAGTGGAGGCGGGGCATATCACCAGATGTGTCCTAGACCACTGATGCACGTGGCTGAGTCCAGAAACCTGCGCTCCTACTACCAACACAGCGCATCTGCCAACTTCACTTCACACTTACTTCATACATGATGAAGACATTTACTTCAAAATAGTCATGAAAGGTTTTCCGATACCTGACAGTTTAATTCCTACGAGAAAATTATTTTCAACAACCTGCTTGAATAACTGCAATATAAGAAAATATACTCGCCAGTTTAGTTGCAATGAGAATGGCTATAAAACCAAATCCAAAATTTAAAATTGTGTAGCATGTGGCTTTAAGAATGAAAATTGAGAAACAGCGTGGGTCGTTACTGACAATTGTATACCTACTGTACGAATGGTTTGTAAAATGTGCGCAAGGTTTGTGCGGATCTTAACAAGCGGGAGTTGATGAGGGTAAAGCTGGGCGGATATGGAGTAGCGGCGGAATGCAACAGATCTTGGTGATACGAACATGCTCCAGGAGAAACTGTTCATTCCCAGAGTTCAGGCCTGTCTGTAGTAGTCATGGCGGCCAAGTGGCGGAAACAGACACGCCCATGACCGACTTGCCAGACCCCATGACCGACTTACTAGACCATAACATGTGACGTCTTTCCGAGGCCGTGAACGACCGAGGGGCCGATAAAAGACCATTCACTATCAACAAGAGTGCCTGGAGTTCGATGTAACTCTGCGATAACTTCCGCTCATATTAAGCCATTTATCACATCAACTTTTAAAATATATAATCGTTATTTTACGTTATTTGATATAAATACTGGGTGGCACTTCTCCAGTAATTCTGGCATAGCATTAGGAAAGGTATAAATACTTATTAACGTCTTACAGTAAAAAGCGAGATATTCAAAATTAGTCGCGAATGAAACCCCTTTCGTTTTTGTTTCATACACGATAAGGCATAACAATTCAATGTGTCCATTGTGATGTCGCCTGGACGCTGAAACCAGGACGACGACATGGAATGTACGCACGTATAGTCACTCCCAACTCCTCTGAAGTCCTGCTAAAGTTCTACTTCCATGTCATTCCTCCGCCTCATGCAAACAAAGCTTCACCGAGTCTAGAAAATTACACCAAATGGACAATGCGCCGCATTCGTGCAGTAATATTTTCCAGAAGAACTATTCCTTACTGACATTACCATCATTTAGGAGAAGAACTATTCCTTACTGACATTACCATTATTTTCTCCCTGTTTTAATCAATATTATTGTCATGTCAAATATAATTTATAGACAAAATATTAGTAAAAGTTTAATTTAACAAAAAAAAGGTATTTTTATGATATATAAACTATAAACTGCTTGGGATATATGACATAGTTGGGAAATATCCAAGCATGTCATAAATGGGGCGATTTTTGAGGTTTGGTTCAAAAAGCATGAAGTAATAGGCTATAGAAGTGGAAGCAGGTCGAGGGAGGGGGCACAAGCAGCAGACTCGCTACTTTGCACAAACTTGCACTTGTCGTATCGAAAAGAACAGCAGAGCGAAGCCAGCTGGAGGTTTGGAAACCCCGGCGAGGCTCTCACGGCGCTCTGGTCCTCGCACTCGCGTGGAGAGAGGGAGGTTATTACAAGGAAA
Organism: Clitarchus hookeri; assembly: GCA_002778355.1. NCBI lineage: Eukaryota > Metazoa > Arthropoda > Insecta > Phasmatodea > Phasmatidae > Clitarchus > Clitarchus hookeri. The sequence continues at coordinate 424,564 of NQII01000665.1, forward strand.
GTGACAGCACTCAGGAAGGGATTTAAGAGCCATAAGAGAAAAGAGATGCAAACAAAGACAGACAAGTAATGAGTAAGAAATGTTAAAATGGCGAAATTTTAAACCATAACTTAATATGTCATTTCTAGAAGTCCTGGGTAGACTTAAAAAAACCTACAAATGCTCAAATTCAACAAATTTTCCAGGAGTATTCCATGTCCACATACCTCCTGGCAACCCCCCCCCCCTTCTACAAACCCTTTTACCAACAGACCAAAGAACACTCAAGTCTGGATTTACCACAGTTTCCAGTGGATACCCCCCCACCCCTCTCCCGCCGACCCTGCCAAGACGTTCATGCTCTTAGTGCGCGCGCACGTCAAACTAACTAGGTGCGATGTAATTACCACTATGATCATTAATACAATTGGAAGTTAGTGGAAGACAATCCAACAAAGATAAATACTGCATAGCAGTTTTTAGCAAATGTTTAACCAGAGGGAAGTGCTTCTGTTAAAGACATATGTAACGCCGTATATTAGGTATATGTAGTTGCAGCCTAAGATATTATGCATGATGAAAGCGCAAGTATGGAGAAATAGTTGTTCGCAATGTTGGCAAAAGCCGTTAAACATATATCAGCTCAAAACATGTTACTTCTAATGATCTCATTTATGTCGCAAGCCCTCTTAATGTCTAAGATAACATTCCAAGATTCTTTGAAGTTTGGAGGGATTAATTAAATAAAAAGAGCGTGTAAAAATTTCTTTAAAAACAATCTAAATGATCTCTACACTAAATATCTAAATAATAGTCTACTAAAATTATAAATTGGAGCTGAAACAGTTCGAGTATTTGCAATGATGTCTGAATGTGCCTCTCGTTCTATCTGTCCCACGTTGTTCAGTACAGATATCACAATTATGCTGGCTGGAACGTTCTGGAGCACCCGAGATCTCAGTAGTTTGGCCGCGTGACCGGAGCGGGAGTCTACGCATTATCACTTAGTAGTCCTCTACTGTTTTTCAACTCGTCGTTTGCGCGTTACAGCGTGTCTCAGAAAATGACTACTTCACGAATATTATTTTCATTTTGCCAGAAAGGGTAAAAATAAATAAACAAAACATGCATTCTTTTGCTTGTATCACATAAAGTGTATTCAAAGCGCAAAAAACTCGTGGAAATAGAAAAAACAATAACACAGCGCTTGCCTATGCAGTTCCTTCAAGAGGAAGAAGAACAATACAAACACGCAAGCGTAGTTGAACCTGTACGCGTTCACTGCACGTAGTGAAGTCCCGCTGTTGAAGACCTACTACGCACAGTACAGTGCACGCCTAGCGTGTAGGAGCTACGAGACACTAGGCGTGCGTGTTAAGCAGATCCCTCAAGAGGCAAGGGAACAATACAAACACGCGGGCGTAGTTGAACCTGTAAGCGTTCACTGCACGTAGTGAAGTCCCGCTGTTGAAGACCTACTACGCACAGTACAGTGCACGCCTAGCGTGTAGGAGCTACGAGACACTAGGCTTGCGTGTTAAGCAGATCCCTCAAGAGGCAAGGGAACAATACAAACACGCGGGCGTAGTTGAACCTGTAAGCGTTCACTGCACGTAGTGAAGTCCCGCTGTTGAAGACCTACTACGCACAGTACAGTGCACGCCTAGCGTGTAGGAGCTACGAGACACTAGGCGTGCGGTTATGCAGTTCCCTCAATATGCAGGAGAATAATACAAACACGCGGGCGTAGTTCAACCTGTACGCGTTCACTGCACGTAGTGAAGTCCCGCTGTTGAAGACCTACTACGCACAGTACAGTGCACGCCTAGTGTGTAGGAGCTACGAGACACTAGGCGTGCGGTTATGCAGTTCCCTCTATATGCAGGAGAATAATACAAACACGCGGGCGTAGTTCAACCTGTACACGTTCACTGCACGTAGTGAAGTCCCGCTGTTGAAGACCTACTACGCACAGTACAGTGCACGCCTAGCGTGTAGGAGCTACGAGACACTAGGCTTGCGTGTTAAGCAGATCCCTCAAGAGGCAAGGGAACAATACAAACACGCGGGCGTAGTTGAACCTGTAAGCGTTCACTGCACGTAGTGAAGTCCCGCTGTTGAAGACCTACTACGCACAGTACAGTGCACGCCTAGCGTGTAGGACCTACGAGACACTAGGCGTGCGGTTATGCAGTTCCCTCAATATGCAGGAGAATAATACAAACACGCGGGCGTAGTTCAACCTGTACGCGTTCACTGCACGTAGTGAAGTCCCGCTGTTGAAGACCTACTACGCACAGTACAGTGCACGCCTAGCGTGTAGGAGCTACGAGACACTAGGCGTGCGGTTATGCAGTTCCCTCAATATGCAGGAGAATAATACAAACACGCGGGCGTAGTTCAACCTGTACGCGTTCACTGCACGTAGTGAAGTCCCGCTGTTGAAGACCTACTACGCACAGTACAGTGCACGCCTAGCGTGTAGGAGCTACGAGACACTAGGCGTGCGGTTATGCAGTTCCCTCAATATGCAGGAGAATAATACAAACACGCGGGCGTAGTTCAACCTGTACGCGTTCACTGCACGTAGTGAAGTCCCGCTGTTGAAGACCTACTACGCACAGTACAGTGCACGCCTAGCGTGTAGGAGCTACGAGACACTAGGCGTGCGGTTATGCAGTTCCCTCAATATGCAGGAGAATAATACAAACACGCGGGCGTAGTTCAACCTGTACGCGTTCACTGCGTGTCGTGAAGTCCCGCTGTTGATGACCTACTACGCACAGTACAGTGCACGCCTAGCGTGTAGGAGCTACGAGACACTAGGCGTGCGGTTATGCAGTTCCCTCAATATGCAGGAGAATAATACAAACACGCGGGCGTAGTTCAACCTGTACGCGTTCACTGCACGTAGTGAAGTCCCGCTGTTGAAGACCTACTACGCACAGTACAGTGCACGCCTAGCGTGTAGGAACTACGAGACACTAGGCGTGCGGTTATGCAGTTCCCTCAATATGCAGGAGAATAATACAAACACGCGGGCGTAGTTCAACCTGTACGCGTTCACTGCACGTAGTGAAGTCCCGCTGTTGAAGACCTACTACGCACAGTACAGTGCACGCCTAGCGTGTAGGAACTACGAGACACTAGGCGTGCGGTTATGCAGTTCCCTCAATATGCAGGAGAATAATACAAACACGCGGGCGTAGTTCAACCTGTACGCGTTCACTGCACGTAGTGAAGTCCCGCTGTTGAAGACCTACTACGCACAGTACAGTGCACGCCTAGCGTGTAGGAACTACGAGACACTAGGCGTGCGGTTATGCAGTTCCCTCAATATGCAGGAGAATAATACAAACACGCGGGCGTAGTTCAACCTGTACGCGTTCACTGCACGTAGTGAAGTCCCGCTGTTGAAGACCTACTACGCACAGTACAGTGCACGCCTAGCGTGTAGGAACTACGAGACACTAGGCGTGCGGTTATGCAGTTCCCTCAATATGCAGGAGAATAATACAAACACGCGGGCGTAGTTCAACCTGTACGCGTTCACTGCATGTCGTGAAGTCCCGCTGTTGAAGACCTACTACGCACAGTACAGTGCACGCCTAGCGTGTAGGAGCTACGAGACACTAGGCGTGCGGTTATGCAGTTCCCTCAATATGCAGGATAATTATACAAACACGCGGGTGTAGTTCAACCTGTACGCGTTCACTGCGTGTCGTGAAGTCCCGCTGTTGAAGACCTACTACGCACAGTACAGTGCACGCCTAGCGTGTAGGAGCTACGAGACACTAGGCGTGCGGTTATGCAGTTCCCTCAATATGCAGGAGAATAATACAAACACGCGGGCGTAGTTCAACCTGTACGCGTTCACTGTGTGTCGTGAAGTCCCGCTGTTGATGACCTACTACGCACAATACAGTGCACGCCTAGCGTGTAGGAGCTACGAGACACTAGGCGTGCGGTTATGCAGTTCCCTCAATATGCAGGATAATAATACAAACACGCGGGCGTAGTTCAACCTGTACGCGTTCACTGTGTGTCGTGAAGTCCCGCTGTTGAAGACCTACTACGCACAGTACAGTGCACGCCTAGCGTGTAGGAGCTACGAGACTCTAGGCCTGCGTGTTAGTGTCGCTTCCTTGCTTGTGGGTCTTGAACGCGTGGAAGAGCTGCAGTGACCGCGTATTGTAATGTGACGACATGTCATGCAGGATGCGAGTGAGCGAACAAACTAGGCGAAGGATCGGTTTGTTGGTTCCCTCTGTGTTTGCAGAGATAAGACTGTTGTACTGTGCTCGATGCCTCTCACAATTGCGACATTCAAGGTCAGTCTTCACGGATGTCGTCTGTATTACTTGCCAAACTAATATACTCCATCCACAATTATGTACTTCTAACTCTTATCAAACCCTGCATCAGTTCTACTGCCAGGATATTCCTCTGCCTCATGGAAAAAAAAATTCACCAAGTTTAGAAAATTGCACTAGAGGGACAACGTACCGCATTCCTGCACACTCAGTTGCATAATAAATTGCATGAGAATAGTTTCTTACTAGGCATCACCAACACACTTGTTTCTCCCTGTCTTTAATCCCATTAATTATAAGTAAAATATTATAATTTACTGCTAGACAATAAAAACTTCAATTTAACCAAGAACAAGGCACTTGTATGTTCACAGAAGTATACAACGCTTGTATGTTCACAGAAGTATACAACGCTTGTATGTTCACAGAAGTATACAACGCTTGTATGTTCACAGAAGTATACAACGCTTGTATGTTCACAGAAGTATACAACGCTTGTATGTTCACAGAAGTATACAACGCTTGTATGTTCACAGAAGTATACAACGCTTGTATGTTCACAGAAGTATACAACGCTTGTATGTTCACAGAAGTATACAATGCTTGTAATACAAGGTATACTTAGGAAACAACCTAACTTATGGGATGATTTTTCGACGGTTTGTTTAAAAAAGTAGGAAGGTATTGCGAATAGACTATATCGCATGTTTATGTAAATAAAAATAATTTATTAAGCAAGTGCTTGATATTGCCAAACGATGTCTACAAACTGGAATAATTCTGGAACAAGGCGAGTGACCTCCAGTGGAACACTTCGCCTGAATCTACAACACGCATAACTCACTGGAAAATAGCACACACGCTGCTCAATTGTGTCAGTAAAGTACGATACGTGTTGCATATAAGGGAATAATACACGTACATGTTGTAAGTATTTCGCTAGAATTTTCTTATTTGAACTCTGAAAAAATCAATTAATGGGAGACCATTTTCATTCAAAATTTAAGCTTATTTCCATTTTAGACGCATTAAACAGAGAACTATACAAACTCCCCCCCNAATTGTATGTTAACAACATTTGGTGATATTGCTAAAATGTATATTTAATAATTTATTTCATGTATGATTATTTCAGTTACAAAAATTATAACTTTGGTGGCTTTAAAGGTTGTACATAAATTCAATTATTATTAATATTTGCAAACACGAACAGGGTAGCTATTATGACGGTCTTGCATGCTGAGTTCGTTTGCAAAAAAGTGATTCATGAAGCAGCCACAATGGCAACGAGCTCTCTCAATTTCTTTTGAAAAACATAAATAAATAAATGTCACCACATTAGCTAAAAAATGTTACAAAATATACACATTCTTCTTTCATATACAACATAAATGGCACTTTTCCTATAATTAGTCAGAGTATGAAGTAGTATTTAATGAGCTCTGCATTTCGTACACTGATGCAGTTCTCCTTAGGAAGGCACTCCACTCCACTTCTGCCGCAAAGGGACTCCTTAGCACGACAATGCCCGCAAACTCCGTGTTGGCGCACTTACAACTATACCAATAAAGAAATATTCTGCGAAAACAACTACTTTTCACAGAAAATAAAAAAAAAGTTACCTACAGCTATTGCTTTCCACTTGTATCCTATCAAAAATATCGAATGAGGGGGGAAATAAAGAGAGTGGTTGGAAGTGAACTATAAAGTGGCCTGCGTAGTTTCATCCACTGGCTGACATCACGTGTAATAAATACCGTACTGTTACAGATCCGATTGCGAAAAATTCAACTTCCGGGAACGCATGTCAGTGTTGGGAGCATCACTCACCGCCAGACGTGACCTTGAGATAAAAAATTACTCCACTCACTCACTCACTCACAATCACAAAATTGTGGGTCCCGTGACGCGTGAAAACTAAACAACGTTAGCATAAACCAGCCCTCAATAAACAGCGCTTCAAAATTAATAAAAAGACCAAAGACTGGAAAACATTTTTTTTTCTGACGTGAAATCGTTTTCAAAACAGACCGACATATAGTGTACGACGACGGAAACGGCGATGTAGCGTTAGCAGGCTGATCCATCCTAACTGTAACATCCTGACTTTAGTCAATTCGCGGTTTCTTCACACTTTTTGAATCAAGCCTTTGAAATAAACACCTCATGTATGACGTGTTTGGTTACTTCCTAAACATGCCGTATATCACAAGCGTTTTACACTTATGGTAACATAAGTAAGTACCTTATGTTTGGTTAAATTAAACTTTTACTTCTATTTTATTTATTTATTACATTATTTCAATTATAACTTATATGAATAAAGAGAGAGTAAATGCGTTGTGTTCATAATGCCCAGTAAGAAATAGTTCTTGTGCAAAACAGGATTACACTAAATGCGTAGGAACGCGGTGCGTTGGCCCTCTGGTGTATTTCTCAGCTCGAGGCGGAGGAATATACTGGAAGCGGAACTTAAGCAGGGCTTCAGAAAAGTGGGAAGTAATCGAGAATGGACTACATATAACAACACGATTGTAATAACTGCGGTCTCGTTCGCTCGAGTAGACGACTACGATGCGAGCAAGACCTTGAGGTGGCGCCGGGTGTGGGTGGGGGTCCGCGGCGACCAGCGGCACCGCTCGTGATTGGTTAGTTTCAAACAGCGTATTTAAGTTTTTGAATGAGAATTTTAGCCATCTTGGTTTTCGACGTGGGTCCAGCCTGCAGGTATTTCTAATTTAGTTCTAACACAAGGACAGGAGTCCTCGCCTGCAAACAGGCCGTCTCCAAGGAGACGAAGACGCAAGCCTGCATCGGTCGCCGCCCACGTAACTTGACATGTTTAACTACCGCGGTGTGCCTGCATTAGCACTATAGCAAGTCCGCGAGAAGACATCCTACTGCATACAGGGGGGTGGTCCTGCCGACGACTACATAGCCCACAACCTCCACTTTTCTGCATAATAAATTCTAATCAGCTAAGTCAACGAATTATGTTTTTCAGAGTAGCAGCGACGAATAATTATTTTTTCCCAACTTGAACTGACCCTAGCTAATCTAACTACGGACACGCTGCCATTATATATTTGCATAATAACCTAAGCTATTCTGGAGACGAGACTTAAAATTAATTTTTATTCTGGAAATTTAAAATTTTAATTGCCAGGCATAAAGTTAATGGAATATATCAGTCACGAGAGGGGATAAAGTTGCTTAGGCCACAAATGAAATCATGTTTGAAAATTGATTACACATTTCATGTCTTTGCTTGAAACATCTCTGCTGAATTATGATTTCCAGTAGAAAATAAATATATTTAGCCTACTTTGCAAAGGAAAGAAAGCCTTACGAGATCACTTTCCTGTCTGTGTGTGTCTGTGCATGTGTGTGTGTGCCTTTCAATTTTTGAATGCATGAACCAAATTTCACCAAATTCGANAGTAAGGAGACACATGACATAGTTTTCGACCACGCCAGGCAATTATTTTAAAATGCCGGCCATTAAAAATGTACGACGTCATACCTCGGAAACCATTCAACCGATTGTAACCAAATTTTGTATGCTGACAGTGCAAGTTGTAAGCATCAAATTCAGAGGTGTATAATGTTGTTGCCACGCCATTTTGGAAGATAGCACCACATGAAAAAATTAAACTTTTACTTTATATCACGAAAAATACTCAAACCTATTTTAGCTAAATTTCGCACGTAAGTAATTATATGATGGGTCAGCTAAATGTCAGTAATTAAACTTAATTAGATATTTATTTTGAAAATGGCGGCCATACCAATATTTTGGCTCAGATTTTTTTATCTACGAAACTGCAAAACGAATTTCAAGTTAACTTTGTATGCGGACAGTATCAGTTCTATCCATCAAAATTATCTACGCAAAGCCTCATTTCTCCGCCATTTTGTAAGATAGCCGCACATGAAATAATATAGTTTTTATGCCGTATTTCGGGAAACAATTAACTGATTTATTTCAAATTTCTAGAAGAAGTTGTACTGTGGTAGGCTACATTAATCCATATGTTTTAAGTTTGTAAGTGTCATATTTTCTTAATGGCGTGTATACAAACATTTTAGCTTAGTGTGATACATCTAGAAATGTGCAACAGATTAAAATTTAACTTTGTGTATTTTATTTATGACAATAATCGAATGTGCCAATATATAAAATTATTGCCCTCCATTTATGAAGATAGTCACATGATCAATAAAGGTTTTCACATGATCAATTGAGGTTTTATGCCATATGTCGAGGATCAATCAACCGATATGCATTCATAGATCCTCCTTTGTTGCATTTTTTTTTGCAAATTAGTGTCAGGTAATATTTACGGAATAATTCGACTCTCTTCCACGACATTTGCCCACCTACAGAAGGCCAAGTATAGTTGCGTGATTTAGATGGCGGCCATATAAATATTTTTATGTTTGGCATATCTATTTAACAATTTCAATCTAACTTTCTATGCTGACAGTATACACTGAGGCGACAAAAGTCATGGGATACCTCTAATATCATGTCGGACCTCCTTTTGCCCGGCGAAGTGCAGCAACTCGACGTGGCATGGACCCTACAAGTCGTTGGAAGTCCCCGGCAGAAATATCGAGCCATGCTGCCTTAATAGACGTCCATAATTGCAAAAGTGTTGCCGGTGCAGGATTCTGTGCACGAACTGACCTCTCGGCGATGTCCCATAAATGTTCGATGGGATTCATGTCAAGCGATCTTGGTGGCCAAATCATTCGCTGGAATTGTCCAGAATGCTCTTCAAACCAATCGCGAACAGTTGTGGCCCGGTGACAAGGTGCATTGTCATCCATAAAACGTCCATCGTTGTTTGGGTACATGAAGTCCATGAATGGCTGCAAGTGGTCTCCAAGTAGCTGAACATAACCCTTTCCAGTCAATGATCGGTTCAGTTGGACCAGAGGACCTAGTCCATTCCATGTAAAAACAGCCCACACCATTACGGAGCCACCACCAGCTTGCACAGTTCCTTGTTGACAACTTGGGTCCATGGATTCGTGGGGTCTGCGCCACACTCGAACCCTACCATCAGCTCTTACCAACTGAAATCGGGACTCATCTGACCAAGCCACGGTTTTCCAGTCGTCTAGGGTCCAACCGATATGGTCACGAGCCCAGGAGAGGCGCTGCAGGCGATGTCGTGCTGTTAGTAAAGGCACTCGAGTCTGTCTTCTGCTGGCATAGTCTAGTACAGAAAAAGTTCGCTGAACTGTCCTAACGGACACGTCCGTCGTACGTCCCACATTGATTCCTGCGGTTATTTCACGCAGTGTTGCTTGTCTGTTAACACTGACCATTCTGCGCACATGTCGTTGGTCTCGGTCATTAAGTGCAGGCAGTCGGCCACTGCGTTGTCCATGGTGGGAGGTTATGCCTGAAATTAGGTATTCTCGGCACACTCTTGACACTGTGGATCTCGGAATGTTGAATTCCCTAACCATTTCCGAAATGGAATGTCCCATGCGTCTAGCTCCAACTACCATTCCGCGTTCTAAGTCTGTTAATTTCCGTCGTGCGGCCATAATCACGTCAGAAACCTTTTCACATGAATCACTTGACTACAAATGAAAGCCCAACCAATGCACTGTCCATTTATACATTTTGTACGCGATACTACTGTCATCTGTATATTTGCATATTGCTATCCCATGACTTTTGTCACCTCTGTGTATATTACAAACATCGTGCACAGAGCCTCTTCTTAAGGTAGTTTGTAAGATAGCCCATTTTAGAAAATAAGGTTTTATGTCATATCTCTTAGACCAATCAACCGATTTCCATCAGATTTTTCACACATGTAGCGTTACGGTAGTCCATGTAAACTTACGTGTTTTAGTGGTTCAGATACTTATTTTCAAAATGATCGCCGAGTAAATATTTTAGGTTAGCGAACCCCATAATGTAAAACATTAGACTGATTACATCCGAAGTTGATGCTCCGAATCCTACCTCCGTGATGCAGTTGATTGCAGGCTAGCATAATTTTGCGAGTTTTTCTGAATTCGAATCCCGGGTAAGTCACTCGTGTATTTTAATTGTCTTTTGTACTCTCTCACATGTTTCTGGTTTCATCTCTAATGGCATCGCTGCCAATGAGACGCGAATGCCTACCTACCATCTAAGCTTCAAGAACTTTACTAAAATTTATTTGCACCCACGTAGAAGAAAGTAGGCTCATTAGTTACCAGTAACTTCTTGTTCCATAGTGATTTTTCTGTTATTTAATAATTGAGTTTTGTAGTGTTACATGTGAGTGTTGTTCTGTCACACGTGTGTCTAAACTGTATTCAGTATCCACACCTCTACACGATATACGAGGGTTTACGGAATTCTTGTTGCAGCCGTAAATTGTAAAGCCCAGCAATCGACAATTGCCGCAGTGTGAGGGGAGTGTGTTGGAAGATGCAGCTGACTAGGCTCCATACAGACTCCGCCGACTACGAGAGCTGGACCACGCTCAGCAGGTGACTACAGTGTGTGATGCAATCAAGGTCTACTTCCAGCATATTCCTCCGCCTCTTGAAAACTAAGATTAAATATGTCTAGAAAACTGCACCAAAGGACAACGCACCGAATACGTGCGCACTCAGTTGTAATAATATTTGCCATGAGAATTATTTACTACGAGACGCTATTAATACAGACGTTTTCTCACTCTTTTTATTCATATTTATTATGAATGAAATATCACAATTTACAAATCAAATGTGAGCAAAACTTCAAATTTAACGAAAAATAAAAACAGGTTTACAACGCTAGTAATACAAGGCATATTTAAAAAGTAACTCAACACGTCATACATGGGGTATTTTTATTACGGGTTTGATTCAAGAAGTGCGAAGAAACCGCGAATAGACTATAGAACCGTGCAGTCACTCACTCGCGTCCGCACGTCTTAGTGTAGCCTCACACACGCGGACATCGCATACACTGAATGTAGGTTAGAAACTACGTGAGGTGAATCCACACGACAAATGACACAAGATAATGAAACTCATAACCCAGAGTGACTAGCGAGGTGTGTGCGTGCGTGCCAGTAGAGCACCATGTTTCGTAGTGGATTTATTTTAATATATAGGAAACTACGTGTCATTGAACAAGAAATTAGCGGGCGACACTTAGTTCATAAAAGGTTTCAAAACTTCACAACATTTAATTCGTAAAATAATTTCTTTTCACAGATAATCATTCCACGCCTTATCGCTTCTCTAGTTCTGATACTTGAAGTTAACATTTACACATTAGCAAGTAGGGTAGGCTTAGTGAAGAGCACTGAGGCCAACCGTAGTTAAGAAGTGAGTACCCTAACTTCCGAGGGATGCAGTGGCAGCCTGCAGGGGTAGGCTTAGAGAACAACACTAAGGCCAACCGTAGTTAAGAAGTGAGTACCCTAACTTCCGAGGGATGCAGTGGCAGCCTGCAGGGGTAGGCTTAGAGAACAACACTAAGGCCAACCGTAGTTAAGAAGTGAGTACCCTAACTTCCGAGGGATGCAGTGGCAGCCTGCAGGGGTAGGCTTAGAGAACAACACTGAGGCCAACCGTAGTTAAGAAGTGAGTACCCTAACTTCCGAGGGATGCAGTGGCAGCCTGCAGGGGTAGGCTTAGAGAACAACACTGAGGCCAACCGTAGTTAAGAAGTGAGTACCCTAACTTCCGAGGGATGCAGTGGCAGCCTGCAGGGGTAGGCTTAGAGAACAACACTGAGGCCAACCGTAGTTAAGAAGTGAGTACCCTAACTTCCGAGGGATGCAGTGGCAGCCTGCAGGGGTAGGCAACACGTCAGCCACCCGCGAGTACTACAGTGCAACGATGTCGTATACACATCACTGTGTTAGAAATCTAAGTGTTCAATACAGATAACATGGTACATTACAAACAATACTCGTACTGATTGGGCTAAATAAAGTACCGTAGTAGTGCAAGGTTATAAAAAAAAAAANGGTACATTACAAACAATACTCGTACTGATTGGGCTAAATAAAGTACCGTAGTAGTGCAAGGTTATAAAAAAAAAAAAGCTTTAAAGGAACGGGAATGATTCTGTTTACGATCGTAGATTGCAGCTTCCGTACGTTACTGTACNAAAAAAAAAAAGCTTTAAAGGAACGGGAATGATTCTGTTTACGATCGTAGATTGCAGCTTCCGTACGTTACTGTACACATTCCCGTTCCACCCATCGCTAATTACACAACGCATATTGTTTACAATTGTTGTATTCACAAACGAACATAAATAACGTCAACAATAAAAGGTACTCGCAATCTATAAGGTAATTAGTGGTCATTACAAAGACGATTGCAGCAGTCAATTTTTGAAAGGAAATACTACGAAATATCGGGTTTACACAATCTGTCATTTTCACACATTCAGTATACAGTCATATTATGAAGACGTTATATGTAATTATGTAAATATATGGCATTTTAAAAACCAGGAAACGCATAGTAATGTGGGTGGGTGTTTAAAGATTGTAGTTGGCACGCAGACCTGGAGGGGGCAGCACGGGTTATATCTGGCAGGGAACATATGGTCCGTACAGGAAGTGGCAACGACTGTAGCCCGATACTGCGAGTTGAAGCAACACTACATACAGCTCCGACTACTTACAACTGAACACTAATACCAATAGTTACCAAGTATGGCGCACTAACGGGACTTATTCTGCACTTACGATCCAAACGGTTCACATTCGTACTACAGGCGATCATTACTTTCGAAAACCAATTATAAAGGAATTAAGTTTATAGCAGCGAAAAGGTACCTTTGAGATATGTTTTTAATGTAATCCTCTTGTATTTCAAAGCTTGGATGAACAATGTTACAGATGGGAACGGAGTGATACATTTTATAGTAACAAATTGTACACACTCGTGTTGTGGTTGCGAGTTTGCTCCACAAGTCAACGTCGAAAACGGAGGAGATAGTGGTAGAATGTCAAATTAATCAGCATGTTAAATGTTTTAATACNTCCACAAGTCAACGTCGAAAACGGAGGAGATAGTGGTAGAATGTCAAATTAATCAGCATGTTAAATGTTTTAATACGTATTTTATTTTGAATATTTGTGTCTCGCTTAATACAAGTGAGTTGTGGGACTATTTTTTTAACTCCGACGATGAAACCGCGAAAACAAATTGCGTACACCTTGAGAGCGCGCCATATAAATTGCACCAGGGACACTGTGCTAGTGCAAATGCTCATCCTTGTAACTGTTAATATCTACGTAGTGAATTGTAACTTAGGCGTTAACCCTTAAGCAGGAAATGCAGTTACGGCCACGGCTACTGTAAACTGCACAAGGACACCGGCATCACCTATCACCAGCGTAAACAGTACTTCTTGTAAGGTCACTTATACTANGCATCACCTATCACCAGCGTAAACAGTACTTCTTGTAAGGTCACTTATACTACAGCTTGGCAAGGTCAATGTTCAAAGTTTCCACCAGATAAGTGCTAGTATCGACAAGGTTCTCTTTTATTTTCCATGTTGAAAAAAACAGAATAGTTAGAATAATCATATATCAAATATAAAATAGCTTCGTAACTAAGTAAAACCTTTCTCTTTTATTATTCATGTAACTTTAAATTATAATCAAAAGTTAGCTTTTGGAACACTGCGCACCTAGCGGCGGAAATTTACCCTAAGCCAAATTCTCCCAAAATAAATGTCGTTTTGTTCCTAAACTGAGTAGAATTGACCTTCCGTTAAGTAAGACGAGACGTGAGACTAGGATTTGTATTTAGCTGGAAAGTGGCGTGGCAACGACAGCGGGCATGATACGGCCGGCCATTGACCTATTTCATAAAAGTACAAGTCTACAAGTTACAAGTGAATTTACTTGTAAGTTGTAAGAAAAGAACAGAATGCTGTTTCATAAACCTACAAGTACAAGACTTGTAGCTACAAGTAAATTCTTACAAGTTACAAGTGATTTTTACAAGTACTTGTAAAGTTTGGTTTCATAAAGAGACTTGTAACTTACAAGGACTTGTAACTTGTAGCTTATTTCCTACTAGTATCAATACCTACGTAAACGGTTTTACAAGTACGGTTTTAAAATATTGTATGAGTTGGATAATAACGAAGTGTGTTTTTTTTAAAGAACAGATATCATAGTGTGCGTGTGTGAAAACAATGGACCTCATATTCACTGATTCAGATGAAGATATAGAGGAACAAAATTTTGAGGTTATGAGGCAAGCACGCAATTTCAGACCGAGAGTGAATATGGGGTTTGTTTCATTATTTGAATTTAATGAAAAGTTCCGTATCATTTGGAGCACCCCACTCTTCGAAACGAAGCATTATCTACAAAGGAACAAATGCTAGTTTCACTGCACTGGTTGGGAAACGGAGGCCAGTATCACTGTGTTGGTGATATGCATGGTATTTCAAAAGCTACTGTACATCGATGCTTGAAAAGATTTGTAAATGCAGTCAATGTCACTCTCTTTCCAAATGTAGTTAAATGGCCCGACAACGTCGCAGACGTAGTACAGCAGTTTCATGTAATATCTGGGATGCCTCAAGTGTGTGGCTGTGTGGACGGAACATTGATACCCATGGATGCACCTAATGTTTATGAAGAACATTATGTTGATCGCAATGGAAACCACTCCATTAACTGTATGGTTGTATGCGGTCCTACCCATCAATTTTACTATGTCAGTGCAAACTGGCCAGGGAGTGTCCATGATTCAAGAGTGTTAAGGAATAGCACTCTCTGCCACAGATTTGACATAGGCTGGCGACCTTGTCCGAATACAGTACTTCTTGGTGACTCTGGCTATCCTCTGAAAGAATGGTTAATTGTACCAGCACGCAACCAACTGCCAACCCCCGCAGTTAATAGTTTCAATCGGGCTCATAAACGTACGAGGAGGATAGTAGAAAATTCTCTGGGAATCCTAAAAGAAAAATACCCCTGCTTAAATTATCTGAGAGTGCAACCTACATTTGCAGCCAATATCTTTAAGTGTTGTGTTGCATTGTGCAACTTTTCAAGAGACTTGAATGCAGATGTTTGCCTTCCCCAGGCTGAAAACGAAGAAGGAAATATTGAAGGTCCAGCTTTTGAGGAAGATGATCAAATTTTACCGGCAGCACTTGCNGAAAATTCTCTGGGAATCCTAAAAGAAAAATACCCCTGCTTAAATTATCTGAGAGTGCAACCTGCCAATATCTTTAAGTGTTGTGTTGCATTGTGCAACTTTTCAAGAGACTTGCATGCAGATGTTTGCCTTCCCGAGGNCGAGGAGGATAGTAGAAAATTCTCTGGGAATCCTAAAAGAAAAATACCCCTGCTTAAATTATCTGAGAGTGCAACGTACATTTGCAGCCAATATCTTTAAGTGTTGTGTTGCATTGTGCAACTTTTCAAGAGACTTGCATGTANGCGACCTTGTCCGAATACAGTACTTCTTGGTGACTCTGGCTATCCTCTGAAAGAATGGTTAATTGTACCAGCACGCAACCAACTGCCAACCCCCGCAGTTAATAGTTTCAATCGGGCTCATAAACGTACGAGGAGGATAGTAGAAAATTCTCTGGGAATCCTAAAAGAAAAATACCCCTGCTTAAATTATCTGAGAGTGCAACCTACATTTGCAGCCAATATCTTTAAGTGTTGTGTTGCATTGTGCAACTTTTCAAGAGACTTGCATGCAGATGTTTGCCTTCCCGAGGCTGAAAACGAAGAAGGAAATATTGAAGGTCCAGCTTTTGAGGAAGATGATCAAATTTTACCGGCAGCACTTGCAAAACAGCAACAGCTAATTAATTATTTTAGATAGGTAGTGTAAAAGTCTAATTTTCAAGGCTGCAAAATTTATAATTAATGACCTAACACTCTTAGGTATAATGCCAATACAAAACTTATCAAGAAAAAATTTAAACAAATTATGATTGATTAACTTATGTCTTGGGATTGTGTAATGTGGCTTGACAAATTGAATAAATAAATAAACAAATATAAGATGTTTGGAACATATTAATTACAATTAATATTTTAATATTCAAACATAACTATATTTNAGAAAAAATTTAAACAAATTATGTTTGATTAACTTATGTCTTGGGATTGTGTAATGCGGCTTGACAAATTGAATACATAAATAAACAAATATAAGATGTTTGGAACATATTAATTACAATTAATATTTTAATATTCAAACATAACTATATTTCACAAAATGAGGATATAAAAGTAAATCAGAAACTGGATGCAAGATACATTAGATTACCCTAGGTTACACAGTGTTAAGTATGACTTCTTCATTCACTTGAAGTTATCGTAGACTTAGCTGATATCACATGCTACGTTAAACATTGTCACATATATCAGCAGTAAATTGTAATTTCGGAATGCAAAGCTCCTGTTCCAACTTCAAAATTTCAAGTTTAGTTTTATAGTTTTGTAATATCAAATGTTCNATTTCACAAAATGAGGATATAAAAGTAAATCAGAAACTGGATGCAAGATACATTAGATTACCCTAGGTTAAACAGAAGTATGACTTCTTCATTCTGAACTTCAATAACATCTGAATCGACTATAGTGTACGATGCAATTTGTTTGTCACATATATCAGCAGTAAATTGTGATTTCAGNGAATCGACTATAGTGTACGATGCAATTTGTTTGTCACATATATCAGCAGTAAATTGTGATTTCGGAATGCAAAGCTCCTGTTCCAACTTCAAAATTTCAAGTTTAGTTTTATAGTTTTGTAATATCAAATGTTCAATTTGTAAGTTTCGTTTTGTAACAAGAAAGTCTTCATCTACAGCTGGAACTTGAGGTTTTGAATACTTCTTTCGTCTCATTGTGAACTCTGTAAAATCGTAACACTTTGTAAGACATCTAATAGATAGCATTATGCATAAGGTAACAATTTGTTGTAACAGTTTAATTCACCGCATTGTGAGCAATTTTAATGTATTAAAAGTATGTGCCCAAGATGTTTAATTATTGCATTTGTCTAGAGTGTGGCACTTCATTAATTAAATATTTTGTAAAGAAACGGGCAGTGGCTAGTTGAGCGATATTTCAAATATTATTTCTGCCTCACAGTTGTGCGCCATTTGTAAAGAAACGTCTTTGATTGTTAAGGCATATTTATTATATNTATTGCATTTGTCTAGAGTGTGGCACTTCATTAATTAAATATATTAGTAATGAAATATTGTATTACAAAACAAATGTTATTGAAGCCTACGTTTGCTTGTACTTGGCATGTCATTTGAAGGAAGCTTATTGACATTTGCCTCCTCCTCAGTGCATGTTAATACTGGCATGACTGTATCCCCATTTTCTTGAGTACCTGTAGCAGTCGCAGGAAAAGTGTCTGACACTGACTGCCACGTTTCTGGTACTCCTAATGAAGTAACCACAGGCGACTCTTTTCCAACTATGTCAATAATGACATGGTCAACATCATTGAATTTGCAGGTAGTTCCTCCCGCACTTCCTGTTTTCCGCCTGTTGTCAAGCTTAATCTAGAAAATTACATAAGACAGTTTTATTCACAATTACAAATTTAAATACTGACATTTGTGGAATATATTATTTTTACTTGTAAATGCATTTGTCATCTATAATTCCGAACATAACCTCAATACTAATAATATATATCTTTTTTTAAGGTTTACTATATGTTACTTACCATTGAGCCCTTCTTCCAATTTTGCCACAGCACATCACGGAAATATGTCCAGTTCTTCTGTTGTGGCAAGATACCCTGCGATTTTGCGAAATTTGCAACTTCATTCCACACTCTTTGCTTATCATCTTTCGTTAATTTATCTGAAAACGCTCCAAACAGCGTCTTTTTATTTTCTTTGATTTTTTGCAAAACCGACAGTTTGCCATGCAACTGAGATTGCCTTGAGCTCATTTTATGAATGCCTAACGTACAATAACAAATATGGAATACTTCACCACTTCAAAATAAAAACCAGCTGACTTGTAAATCCGTTCTTACAAGTGCACCAACATTTACAAGTCTACAAGTTTTCTTTCTGAAACAACTTTCCTGCACACTTGTAAAATATTCTCTTGTAACTTGTACTTTTATGAAATAGGCCACCGGCCATATGTTAGCTCCAGGGGCTGTGGGCAGAACACCGCGATGTGCTAGCGACCTTGACCTCCGACTTGCTCGGGCCGCTGCACTGTCATTACAGTTCTTCCTGTTTATAGGGCCGTGAGGACGTTTACAAACAAGAGAGATTTGTCCGATGTGAGGTGAGCGTCGGAATGAAAGGGCGGGGTAAACGGGAGATCCCCAAGAAAACCCGCCGACCAGCGGCATCGTCCGGCACGATTTCCACATGCGCCTTGGTGGAAGGCGACTGCTCTAACCACTACACCATCGCAGCTCCCATGTCCAAACAACGGTGGTCCATTTGAATGGTTCATGCAATGGGGATACATTATTTATTGAACAATTATGGATACATACATGCCATTGCAAAGAGTTGCAGTGTCAGTAAACCTACTAGGTAAAATAAAGTAACATTGATTCAAAATATAAATAGATCAGAGTCAGTGTGTAGGTGTGTCTCGGATAGTGTGCGTGAAGACGGGAACAGAACGTCGCACCTGTTGTCCAATGAAGTTCGCTATCTTTCGTCTCTATTGTCGTTGTCCGCCCATATTTACATCTGTTCCAGCCATTGTTTGTTTGTGCCGTGTTCGTTGTTCGACCAGTTTTCGGTAATATTCCTCATATCCCATACTTGTTTGTCTGCTTGGACACCAATTCTGGTTGTGTTGTGTCGTTCTGACTTAATTCCTTCTTGGAGTTAAATGTGTGACATGTTTGTCGATAACAGCTAAAGCAGGCTTGTTCGTCCCTAGCTCACTGATATTTCTAATCTATGTTCCTAGTAGGTTTGCTGATACTACAACGAAGTGCTTGCAATGGAGTGTGTCTATGATACACGTTGTCGTGTCCGCTACAGAAGCTGCGGCAGTGTCGGCCTGTAGCGACGTCGCGAGGCAACGCCTGCACGCAGATATCGACCGTGCATTCACAATATGGTCGCCTCTACCTGCCACGTCCATCTCACTTGCTGCGCGCTAGGACAGGTGATCTGTCAGTGCGATACAACGGTAGTTCCCCGCCCAGCAACTACAACTTGTATGTCTGGCTGCCCGGCGCGCCAGTGCTCGTGCATAAGCAACCACTTCAGTTGGCGTCGGACACAACATTAATTACAAATGTGTCCATTGAAAGCCACAGGTTTTTGTTAGTAAACATTCTGCAATACTGGTGTATTTATTTTGCATATCATCTCGCGCCGATTGCTCTACCAATGAAGCGCTCTTAAGAACAATCCTTAGTGAAAATGAGAACGCCTCAAGGTCGGCTCTGGACATACGGAAGAACCCC
>NQII01000665.1:448974-503202 GCA_002778355.1 Clitarchus hookeri
CTCACTGCTTTCAAACCCCTCACGCTCTTTAAGACGCCATTCCAGAGTAATGGCGCAGCTAAAACAGCCTTTCCGAAGCTCTGTGTCTCAAAATACACGCGCCACACACATACAAAAATGTAATGCGTTAAGAGTAACATTTCAATCCGGACTGAAAGTTCACTCTAAACATTGCCGATAGGAGTGAACTGGCAGTGAGAGCGCCGCCATCTTGGAAGTGTGTTGTTTGCAGGTTCGCATGCAAGGAGTTTTTAAATCAGTTTTAAGCAAATTCTAAACTACTAGGGCAATAATGTCCAAAAAGGAAATGCAAAATGTTTGGACCGAAATGGACGTACAGTTTTTATAAGTGTACTATTGGAGAAACAAATATTAAAGTAACACTATGGTAAAATAATTTAAAAAATTGCAAGAGAGAATTTTTTAATTTTTTTACAAGTAGAAAAAATGCTACTTTCGCAATAACTCCGGGACAAAAAGTTAAACTGTTGTCTATTTATTTTTCGATTATCGTTTGTTTCCTAGTTCACGCACTTGCCAAAAGATGTCGGTACACAGCTGAGTTGAGATGAGAGAATTGGGCTACTCTTAACAAAGAAGTCTTTCACTCCGTCGTCACTTCACCTTCGCACTTGTTTACGCGCCAATCCGGATGGAAAACTTTTACCTTAAACGCGACTTCTGGTCCATGTTCGCTCCGTGTTCGTTACGGTTTACCTCCAGTCCGAGTCCAGTCCAGTCCAGTCCGAAGTTTCACTCTGAACGTAATAATACAGAAGACTCTGATTGGTGTAACGTCTGTAGGGAGGTTCAAAGCAAACTACAGTGTCGCCGCAAGTCTTGTAGTATGACGAGAACACAGCACGCCAGTTCAGAGGCTTGCGCTTAGAGGCGACGGCGCACTCGACGCGCGTGGCAGTGTCGCCCTTGTGGCTTCTCGCACTCGAACACGGAACCAGCTGCAGGTAGGCGGAGTTTGTACAAGGTTGATGTCACAGCGGCTCATGACGTGTGTAGACTGTCTGGTCATGGAACATGGCAGTGCCCAGGTATGGTCCGTCTCACAGTCAGTGAGTGGCAACTTGATGTATACGAAACAAACAAAGTGCCACTTACAAAATCCCGTACCAGCTGATGCACGAACAAACAAAAGTTAATATTACGTTGGCTATTCTGAGTGCACTGCCGACGCACATTATACAAGCAGAAAATACACGATAAGAAAGAGTTCCTAGATTAATTAAAACATTTTATTTTACGAGTGCACAAAACAGTGGTTGTTATTGTTACAAACTGAACTTCGTGATGAAGTAGTAATGTAAAGGTGTTCAAAATGAAACGCACAATAACACGATCCATATCCAAATGGAATGCAACTTCAAACCTTTTACAACATCGTATGCCCCCTTCCCAATCATGCTTTCCATACCTGTTTTACATTAATTCCAAAAGCATACAGAAATATTGCATAATATTGTTGAATTATTATTTCTAATAATTTGACGAAATACATTTCAAATTCGTGTCGTACCGAGCCAGTAATAGAAGAACATTCAACTTTAAAAAATACTCTATCTATTGAGCAATGCAAACGGCTCAAACCTCGCTCTGTCAGGCCGTGCGCGCCATCTATCTGCTTTTTCCCGAAGCATTACCAGCCACAGAAGAAAGCTTTCAGGCTAACAAATTTACGAACATATACCAATATTTTTATTTTTCCGCG
The DNA here is from genome assembly GCA_002778355.1 of Clitarchus hookeri. Taxonomy (NCBI): domain Eukaryota; kingdom Metazoa; phylum Arthropoda; class Insecta; order Phasmatodea; family Phasmatidae; genus Clitarchus; species Clitarchus hookeri. Next base: position 450,698 of record NQII01000665.1, read on the forward strand.
AGCTCTGCGTAATTTTTAAAGTATCATCTATTTCGTGTACAGCAATTTTGAGTACTAGTAATTTCTGTTCGACCGGTAATCGTTCGTCTACGTAAATTATACGCCATATTTTTCTCCCAAAAACCCATTTCCTTATTTCCGAAGAAAGTGGGACATGCGTGAATAGTTTTTAAGCAATTCTAACGTTATTTCACGTCACATATTTCCTACTAGAATATATTAGCTAAAGCGTACAAAGTGTGATAATAGCTACAACTACCGTCTCGCAAATGTTAACCCAAATTCACTGTCTCGGACAGATTAAAAAAGAGTTAGCAAATATTTAATTTTTTGCAAGGTTTTATATTTTTACTTTTATAACCTACTAATTTTTTTTAGCCAGATGTCAGTCTAAAATACCTTAAAATTTGTTTAGCATTACAGTACAATGGCAAGTGGATTAGCTGATAGCGTGTTGATAAAAAATACAGCCTCAACTTGACGCACCAGCTGATGGCGAAAGGATACATAAACGAAAAGTAAACATTGGCGCTACTTTCGTCGAACTGTCAGAATCTCGCCTGCTTACATGATACAGAGAATAAGGCAGTACTTCGTTCTCGAGGACTGCCAACCTAGCGACACTACATTCCTGCACGCTGTGTTCCCCCAGTGCTGCCAACTAACTGCACTCTCGTGTCTGTCCATTCTATTCTGACACCACGTGCCTGCGTGCACGTAGGTAGTCTATTCGCGGTTTCTTCACACTTTTTAAATCAAACCTTTGAAAAATCACGCCATGTACGACGTGTTTGGTTGTCGCCTCAATATCTCACGTTTCACACGCATATTGGCATGAAAGTATCTTATTTTTTGGTTAAAATTGAACTTTTACTTATGTTTTATCGATAAATTAATATGAATAAAACGAGAGAGAAAGTAGGTGTGTTGGTAATGCCCAGTAAGAAATAGTTATCGTGCAAAATATCCAACTGAGTGCGCGCGAATGCGATGCGTTGTCCCGTTGGCGTAATATTCTAGAGGAAATTAAGCTTTGTCTGCATGAGGCAGAGAAATAGCCTGGAAGTAAAACTTTAGCAGGACTTTCGAAAAGTTGGAAGTAATCGTGGATGGACTATAGAAACGATTTCGATCGGTGGAGAGCGAGGAGAGAATAAATCTTTGGGAAAAAGTTTTTTTAAATAAAAACCAAATTAATTCGGTTCAATAAAAGTCGTTAGGGTGTGTTTGTGTAAGGCAAACACTGATGAAGCGCTAAGGGCGACGCCGACAGGCGTATGTAAAGCGGTATCGCCTTTACGCGAGTGTAAGCGGCGACCCTGNTAGCTAAGCCCAGTGCATGCTTTGTCATAGTCCTGCGTGTATCCCGCACAGCAGTCTGAGAAAGCCGTTCTTAACTATGTCTGAGGGTATCAAAGTAATACTTTCAATGAAAGAGCCATTCCGTACCGTCTGTAAAATACTTTCTTTTCGCAGGTTGAACCTATTGGGGGCACGTTTGACAGTTTCATCAGAAAAGGTTTTAACAGAAAGCTGCAAGTAATTTGCCGCGCCGCGCCGCGCCGGCCGGCTAGGCGACCTCACTACTGCACGCACACTCGTACTTCGCGTACTGCATCTTACGGCGTTAGGGATGGATGCACACACCACACACATTTGTACAATATCGTGTGATCAAGCAACCTACGAGTTCACAGTTCCTATGTGATCAACGTGTGTGTGGAAATTACCATAGTGCTTGTTTACATACGGGGGATGATGCCATCTGACGTGAAGGCAGTAACGAGGGGTTGATCCAATAAGCAGGCAGAAGTAGCGTGTCTAGTGGGGGTTACACACAATGCACTTACCAAGAACACTAACGATACGGACGGAGGATAGGACAGCACTGATGGAGCCATACAGCCGCGACGAGAAGACAACGTCCCTCACTGGAGATTTACAAAGATGACCTGTGGAGTCCGTGTATCCATGCAAACTATAATAACTCGTCTGCACAGTGACAGAGTATCATCATTCAAGCCGATACGACCTGTTGAACTCTGTCGTCAACATCGAGTGGGTATACAATTTGGACCGTCCAACTGAATTGGAGATTGCTTGAATTGGGCATCGTAATGTTGGCAGACGAAACATGGATAGTACTTGGACTGCATACACGATGGCAAAGAGAGTGGACAAGTACAGGACACAGAGGGATGATGTTTTGGCTCGGAATAAAGAACTGGCGCAATACACATGTGATACCTGTTGCAGAGAGGCTGACTAGCTAGCTGGGTGCTGTAGTTGACATTCTACACTAACTTTCCAACCGTTACAGTGTCATAATGCTAGATTTATTTTTGTTGACGATGATGTTGAGGAACCCAAAAGTATGCCCATGCGTGAAGCGGACATACTGCTGTGAATTGGCCAATTGCGTTTCCAGACATGAACTGGAAAAACTCAAATTCTTGGTTCGAAACTATTTATCTTCCACGTTGTCTGTCCGTATGTTAAATGAAATTAGTAACGCATAATTGCAATGATTTCTGTTATTTATACATTCCAAACATATATGTATGCATGTATGTACCTACATGTATTTATGTTCATCTATGTATCTATGCATTACCTATATATAGTCGGTATCCAATGTGAACCATTTGTTGAAAATGGAGATCGTATTCCAGAACCACGGGCCGGGCGAATGTTTCGTGTAACATCAGCTAAACTTTGCAGGTGCACTTGTCTCTCTTACACGGCAACAAACACACGCGACATTAACACTCGCAGTAATAGCCGCGACAATACCGAGACTTACATTTATTTCAACATTTTTACTCGGACATGTATTACACAAGAAATACCACTTATAATTGGACATGTACATTAATACGACAGCACACACTAATAACTATTAAAAAAAATAGCATTCACCAGGAAGCAGGTTGTTGATTCCAGAACAGAACCGGAACTACGTAACATCAGAAAAGCAGCTGTAAAGATATGTCCTCCCTACAAGACACCAACAAAGACGATTACAAGGAACCAGTTTCACCACCAAGTTGCAGAATGTGCCCCCAGAGCGGTAGAGAGCGCACCAAGCTAACACGTGCGGGCGGGGCGGTACTGGGCCAGTCCGTCCAACGTCCCAGCAGATCTCTCTTAGTAGAGTCAGCAGACGAGGAGAGAGTAAGCTTGTACCTCGAGCGGTTGTGTAGAACCACGTTCTTCTGCTCACTTTCATTACTATTATATTACAACCAGTGTTCAAAGCAGTGGCACTTAGACTTTTTTTTAGGATGCCATATTAAGAAAAACTAATACCGCACTTACGACACTTGACATAATAATATTTGTGAACTAAAAGTAGGTAGACTATTCTAGGACATTTAAAATTCAGAGTGTCGTGTATCGTCTTGCAAGTCGTTTGTTTATTCTTTCGATACAGTGTGGGATGGCGGAGGGAGAGNTCGGGCAGTCGTTAGCTCGCTACGTTCGCCGTTACATCTCGCAACAGATACAACCTCTCAGTCAGTTTGAAACTCGCATCGAAGAAAAAGGATTTGTCAAATTTTGATGATTATTGCCCGATACATACAAAACAGTTCGAAGTTGTGCATTATTCATTTTAACAATGTTCCCTTCCACATATCTTTGCGAAGAGTCTTACTCCAAAATAAGTACATCAAAAATATGTACAGAAGTCGCCTTACTGATAAACAACTCGACGATATTGTGAGAATTGCATGCAACACAAGGGAGCCGGATTATAACAAAATAATGACAAATATCTTCTAGTTTCATTAGTGATTTTAACTTTTAATAAATTCGCACTATGTATTGCTTTTTTATCTTTGTAACAGACACCCTATAAATAAGAATTCGGTAACTTGTATCTACTGAAGCCGGCGAAAACAGCGCGGGCCACAAAGAATGGGCCCGCGGGCCGCAGTTTGAGTACCCCTGGTTCAAAGTCTCGCTGTTACACGCTGCATGCTCCTTTCACTTTTGCCTATACGGAATGTTCACAAAAATCACCGACAAACTCCGTCAAGTGATTCATCCCATAAATATAGACTATATATATACACACTTGACATTTAGCCCAACTCGCTTCCTAAGGATGGTACACGTTCGCAAAGGTGGAGATGAATGACAGGTTTTTTTTTTGCGAATAGCACAGGACCAAACATACTCAGGCCTCTGAAGGTAAGTGTGGTGTAGCAATAATTGCGGTAGCACGCACGCACGCGCACACACACACGCACACACACACACACACAGTAAGGAGGCTTGACACCAGCCTCATGCCAGACTGCGTACACCTGGGCGCCAACCACTATTTTGTCATTCACCTGTTACTTATGTACACCAACAGTATTTTCTGTAGATGTGTATGCTCATCTGCTGGTACACTACACGAACTTTCAGAGGTCTAAGTAAATGTTGTCCCGTGCTATTCGCAATAAACCTGTCGCTCATTTCCACTTTCACGGGCGTGAACCATCACCAGGAAGCGAGGTATGCTAAATGTCATGTGTATACTTGTCTATATGTATGCGAGTTTGTCGGTGATTTTTGTGAACAGCCCGTATAAAGTAGAACGACCTTTGACAGGCAGGACTGGATGAATGTACGGTANTTGTCGGTGATTTTTGTGAACAGCCCGTATAAAGTAGAACGACCTTTGACAGGCAGGACTGGATGAATGTACGGTAAACAAACTTCACGGTTCAGTTGATTGGTCAATCAAGGTTGTAGGTTGTTTGGTTTTGATATTATACACCTTCCAAGGTGGGGTATTCTTTCATACTCACTCTGGATTTCATAATAATCGCTCTAGCAGATGACCAAACTCTACATTCACAGGGTGGTTCAGAAGTTAGTAGCCGTGCGCTGTGAGGCGTGACGGCGCTGTGTGTAGTGTAGTGGCGAGACAGCCTGTAGCGACGAGAGCTCGGCCAATGAGACGAATGTTAAANTTGTCGGTGATTTTTGTGAACAGCCCGTATAAAGTAGAACGACCTTTGACAGGCAGGACTGGATGAATGTACGGTGAACAAACTTCACGGTTCAGTTGATTGGTCAATCAAGGTTGTAGGTTGTTTGGTTTTGATATTATACACCTTCCAAGGTGGGGTATTCTTTCATACTCACTCTGGATTTCATAATAATCGCTCTAACAGATGACCAAACTCTACATTCACAGGGTGGTTCAGAAGTTAGTAGCCGTGCGCTGTGAGGAGTGACGGCGCTGTGTGTAGTGTAGTGGCGAGACAGCCTGTAGCGACGAGAGCTCGGCCAATGAGACGAATGTTAAATTGGCGCTGGCTAAGTGCTCGCCTTGTTATCGAGGTCCGCACCGTGCAAGCCAGCACGCCGCGCCGGTAAGGTCCACTCTTACACGTGCTGCCACGTCCTAACTCGCCCTTACAACCACCAAACCCTAGCAGTTTGCGCGTTCATGGCATTTGCCCTGTTTCTGTGGCCGCTCTGTGATTTTCCACAAAATACCCTTAAATCCGACAATTGCCTTCCGTCATTTACGCAACCACGTGTAGACGATCTTAGCGTATCTCTAAAATAGAAATAACAGTTACCTTCAAGGTGTAGTACAGAGGTGTGCTATATGCTATCCATGAGCGGGCGTTTGTTGCAGTGATGAATGAAGAGTATTGATACAGTTTCGCGCCCAAGCTGCCTCGCCGCCTTACCATCGTACTCGCTGATTGCAGTATTTCTGAAGCACCACTGCGTCTGCAGGTAGGACTTGACTTCTCGTCTCGACAGCGAGGTCATTGCAGACGGAGCAAGTTGCTCAGAGAAGCAGGGTCTAGGGAGCAATCAGCCACGGCCTGTAGTTAAGGAATCTTCCCAGCATTCACCTGGAGTGTTGAGCTGAGAGATTTGGGCGGCTCTTCACAACGAGGTCTTCAGAGCCGATGAGGGTGAAATGAGGTGAGAATGGAGGAGAGCCGGAATGAAGAGGCGGGGGGAACCAGGTATTCCCGAGAAAACCCGCCCACCAGCGGCATCGTCCGGCACGATTCCCGCTTGCGAAAATCCGGGAGTGACCCGGCCGGGAATTGAACCCGGTTCGCCTTGGTGGGAGGCGAGCAGTCTAACCGCTGAGTCACAGCGGCCCCTCGCGTGGAGTGATCTCGGGAAATCATGGAGGACGGAACAGGGACTGGAACCCAGGAAGGTTCGCTCGTACCAGTGTGTAAGGAACAGACATACCGCGCCGCGATACACTTTTCTGGCTTACAGTCTCTTGCACGGCCACGGTACTTGTGCTGTAGCACTTAAGGGAACTCACACTACTGAGAAGTAAACTAGACGTGTAGGCGCCGGCATTACATCACTGTAGCTAGCACGTGTCGTCCTTAGATCGTGTACTGCGTGACGTGACCGGAGTTCGCCTGCTGGCGCTCACTGCGGAGATGTCCCTACGTATAGTCTGTCTCATGTAAGCTGGCCAGATTTTGACAGTCAGTGAGTGGCAACTTGGCGTGTACGTAACAAACAACTTGCCATTTACAAAATCCTCTATCAGCTGATGCATTAACGAATGCAAATTAATACTACGTTGGTTATTCTGACTGCACTGCCGACGCACAGCAAACAAGCAGAAAATACGCGGATAAGAAATAGTTCCTAGATTAATTAATGCGTTTTATTTTACGTGTTCACAAACCAGCTGTTATAAGTGTTACAAACTAAACTTCGTGCTAAAGTAGTAATTTATATGTGTTCAAAATTAAATTTACATTAAAACTGCCCGTATTCAAATTAAATGCAACTTCAAACATTGGAAGTTTTTTTATGTCGTATCCCCCCCTCTCCACAGCTTCCATACATGCTTGATATTAATTCCAAAAGCCTACAGAAATATCTAAGGGTATAGTTGAATAATTTTTTTCAAATAATTTGACGAAATATATTTCAAACTCTTGTCGTTTTAAGCCAACAAAAGGAGAAATGTGAACTTTAACAAAGTAGGAATCAAGAGGCAGACCAAAGTGCTGCTACCTGTTGAGGTAGCTCACAACAAGCCCTACCACGCCATCTGTTACAACACGCCCTTCCACGCTATCTGTTGATCAGATCCCGAACTACAACCAGCCAGAAAAATNGATCAGATCCCGAACTACAACCAGCCAGAAAAATATATAGTTTTCTTGTTTAAAATAACAAATTTACGAACTGATACCAATGGTTTTATTTGTCCGTGAGCTCTGTATAAAAGTATTCCATGTACAGCGATTTTTATTTATAGTAATTTCTATTGGGCCAGTAATCGTTTTCGTTACGCTAAAGTCCATTACATGCAAAGCTCTCCCGCAAACCCAAATTTGTTTTTGTTTTCGTGTTGTTACTATTCTGTATTAATAAAACGAAGAAATTGGGGTGTGCGTGTGTAGTTTTGAAGAATTCTCACGTTATTCCACACCACATATTTCTAACTCAAGCTGTTTAGTTTCAGTATTAGCAGAATAACTGCTTTGCAAAAGTCGTTGGTAAGTTGTTTGTTGGCGAATGAAAAATACCTTGTCAAGCAAGTTTCCCGAATTATTTTTATTTCCAGTCTTAAAACATTAGCTGTAACAATGCAAAGTGTGATAAGAACTACAATTACCGTCTCGCAAATGTTAACCCAAATTCGTTGTCTGTAATAAATAAAAAAAATAGGTAGCAGATATTTCTTTTTTTTTTCAACGTTTAAAACCTACATAGTTTTTAGACAGATGTGAGTCTATAAATACCTTACAATTAGTTTAGCGNACATTAGCTGTAACAATGCAAAGTGTGATAAGAACTACAATTACCGTCTCGCAAATGTTAACCCAAATTCGTTGTATGTAATAAATAAAAAAAATAGGTAGCAGATATTTCATTTTTTTTCAACGTTTAAAACCTACATAGTTTTTAGACAGATGTGAGTCTATAAATACCTTACAATTAGTTTAGCGTTACAGTACGATGGCAAGAGGATTAGCTGACAGCGTGTTGATAACAAATGCAGCCTCCACTAGACGCACCAGCTGATGGCGAAAGGATACATAAAGGAAAAGTAAACATTGGCGCTACTTTCGTCGAACTGTCAAAATCTTGCAGGTTACATGAGAGAAATAGAAAGTAATGACTGGCGTGTGTACAGTGTGTTCAAGACAAACTGGGTCCTTCTGAAAGCCCTACTCCACATCTACTTGCATNGGAAAAGTAAACATTGGCGCTACTTTCGTCGAACTGTCAAAATCTTGCAGGTTACATGAGAGAAATAGAAAGTAATGACTGGCGTGTGTACAGTGTGTTCAAGACAAACTGGGTCCTTCTGAAAGCCCTACTCCACATCTACTTGCATGCACACTGTGTATTCTTACACCACATGTACCGTTAACATTGACACGGTCCTCGTCTTTCCATTCTTGCTTCGGTCAAGTCAAACTGTCCAATTATTAGCTTTACAATTTTTTACACTTGCATGCAGTGTAATAACTGAAAGAAAATATTGATAATTTCAGTAATCACAAACGTTTACTTAGTACTTCTAAGTCAACGCTGACATGGAAGTAGTTTTCCTCCGTCGTTACCAACTTGACAGCGAACAGCCTATATTTGAGAAACACCAGAAACTCTCACTGGAACTGATGCATGATCAATGTTGTTCCGCTGCTGCTATTTTTACTAACTTATTAACATTGAATGCGTTCAAAGTTGGACGTTATGTAAATGTTATATTATTTGAATAATTTTCATCCTTAACATACAGTTCTGGTGTTTATTCGGTTTTGTGTATTTAATATTTATATCTAAAATAGTATTAATGTGACTAAACAGTATAACCTCACAGTGTTTATACCATGCATTTTTACTTTAGATTATTTCCGTCTGTCAGTTTTTACACTGTAATTTTCCTGTGTTTAAAGGGGGAAGCGATATATATATATATTATGATGCTGTTCAATTATAATATTGGGCAGAGGCAGTGACATGAGCGCGGACAGTCACAGATGGGCCAGGAACACGGGACACGTGGATCACAGACTATGTTCACTTCTCGGACACAGTCTCTCTCCGCCAGCAGAACTGTCAGTGAAGTGTTGGGGCAGTGACAAGGCATAGTGCATGCCTTGTATAAGAGAAGTGTCACGTGGAGAGCCACGTGGCTAGTGACGTCAGAGGCGAGCGGCAAGGCGGCTGGAGTGAGGTCCGGGGAATGAGGCGGCACTTGTCTGGCTTCGCGACTCACAACTCACACACTGGTCGATCACAAGCCTACACCTGGAGCAGTCCTGCCTGCTGTGGGAGCACACACTTACCTGTGGCGGCAGTCTGCAGTCACACACATCCGCCCTTCACACGAGCAGTATTAACAGCTTTGAAAGTGAAAATAAATTTTTTTTAAAGGGTAAATTTAGCTGACGGTCTTTCCCAAATTTGTAATAAACTATTTTGCCCTATTGGTGCATTCGTTAAGCATCACATATTGAATCAGGATAACATACAACATACACGACATCGCAAATAACTGGGCAGAAATACCTACCTGCATACAACTTAATGGCCACACTGACTACCATGCGCCCCGAAAAGTTGGTAACGATGTAGGGAAAGGAGTTATATGCCTCAACGTTGGATTAGAAATACTAGCTGAACATCTGTGAATACCAAAATTAAAAAGAAAATTTTGAAAACATTTCACTTTCACATTTTTATTTGACCAACGCATGAGTAAAGCAACCCGGCCCATGACAGTGTTAACTGTATAAATGGCGGAAGAGTACAGTGTGTGCGTGCAAGTCNACTCACAACTCACACACTGGTCGATCACAAGCCTACACCTGGAGCAGTCCTGCCTGCTGTGGGAGCACACACTTACATGTGGCGGCAGTCTGCAGTCACACACATCCGCCCTTCACACGAGCAGTATTAACAGCTTTGAAAGTGAAAATAAATTTAGCTGACGGTCTTTCCCAAATTTGTAATAAACTATTTTGCCCTATTGGTGCATTCGTTAAGCATCACATATTGAATCAGGATAACATACAACATGCACGACATCGCAAATAACTGGGCAGAAATACTTCACTATGGTAAAATATCTGCTGTCACAGAAAGTAAAAACAGTCCTCCAGGATTGCCCTTCCTTCGTTTTACCGACTTTCATAACATTGTGAAAGACGGTTTATAATCCATTCACGGTTACTTCACATTTTTCTGAAGCCCTGCTTAAGTACTACTTCCAGGATATTCCTTCGCCTCGTGCAAAACTAACTTAACTATGTCTAGAACATTACACCAAAGGACAACGCACCGAATTCGTGCGCACTCAGTTGAAGTAATATTTTGCATGAGAACTGTAAGGCAATGGATTCAATACGCCTCGTAGCGTTGTGAAATGGCGGATACAAGGGAATGGCGGTAACTAGTTGGAACCACTATAAACAGAAGGTTCACGAGTTATTAAGCACTTTTGAAATAAACTTTCGTAAAATGTCGGTGTCCCTACCTGCATACAACTTAATGGCCACACTGACTACCATGCGCCCCGAAAAGTTGGTAACGATGTAGGGAAAGGAGTTCTATGCCTCAACGTTGGATCAGAAATACTAGCTGAACATCTGTGAATACCAAAATTAAAAAGAAAATTTTGAAAACATTTCACTTTCACATTTTTATTTGACCAACGCATGAGTAAAGCAACCCGGCCCATGACAGTGTTAACTGTATAAATGGCGGAAGAGTACAGTGTGTGCAAGCAAGACNAATGGCGGAAGAGTACAGTGTGTGCGTGCAAGTCGATCATAAACAGAGCCTTCGAAAGTGCTGTTTACCGCGAACAGCCTTGAACTGTACATGTTTGACAGCAGAGATGCTGATCCTAACAGAGTTACGATTGCCTTTTACACGTTGCAATGCAGCTCAAGTGCACAGAAGAGAAGTTTACTTCCGCAGCATGCAACATTTCGAGGTAGAAGAGCTCCTGTTGTCGACCTGCCAGACTCACAACACTGCCACGTGCTCAGCCTGCTATCGTCTGCTGCACTCTGTGTTCCATACAAACCACATACATACACGAGGCAGCGAGTTCAATAACTGGCCTGCTCCCAGGGAGTAGTTAGTAGGTGATGTTGCGAAGCCTGCATTATCATTATCCGAGTGTCAAATGTACGTTTGTCGGCACAAGTTTCCTTATTGGTCATGGTGTTCGCAAGACAACTTGCCTCGTTCATCTCTCAACCATTTTGCAGCGTCTATGACGACTTAAGTTTCGTCTTTGTTCTGGATAACTGCCTTGCACAGAACCGTTCTACATGACGGCATTCTAGTCAACTCTTGCTGCTACCATGAATGACATATTCCACTCTTTCCAATGAACCACTGTGAATAATTACGCTGCCAGTTGGCGGTAACGAATTCTGCAGGTTGTCAAAAGTTGTGGTGCAAATCACACTTCAAAAACCAAGTTAATATTGAATATTATATTAAGTTTTCACAAAGTTTTCAAGAAGGGGTGCTTCAGAACGGAAAAATGATAATATGGGGATCGAAGTTGTCAGGATGGAAGTAGTAGAAAACGAACACGACAAATGAAAACACGGGCGCAGGAAAAAGCAACTGAAGAAAGGCGCGTCTACTGGCAAACTCAGCATTACTTGTTACTTCCACGGTGCTTTCTATCTCACTACTCATTACTGTGATTGTTCCCAGGTGTAAACAGGCGGTCCCGCCGAGCGAGCAGCAGTGCGGGCGTAATATTACTGTGCTTGTGCAAACTCAACAAAAATGGCACATCAATCGTTCATTTTGATGAACACCTCTCAAAGCACTCCAAGGCGATCACCGGCATAGGTTGTGAACAACTCTGGGTAAACCTCAATAAAGCAAGTTCTACGTGCAAAAAAAAATCGTTTAACTGGAGATTCGCCAAATGGGACCATGTGCGAAAACAAAAAGCAGTCAGTTATCGAGATTGTAAAGAAGCTGAGGCTAGCGGAGACACATTACAATTGATGTACCAGTCTGCATCTTCTTGAGGTCGCCTTGAAGAAACTGCGGGGCACGTACTACTATAGTCATGATAAGGAATTTCAAGTCCGATACAAATGTTCAGAAATGTCGAATTTGAATTTTAACACCAGCTTCAACTTCCCAGCAACAAATGCATGTTCGACCTGCATTCAACTGAACCCTTAAATAACACACGCAGTGCAAGGTAATGCCAGATATGACTCGCTGATGACATTGAGAGTGCATACATTTCTACATCCAGCTGACAATAACTTGGCTGCCAACACAACTTACGTCATCCTCAAAACAAAGCCGCAGTAACAATACACGCTTGGTTAAAAGCCAATTAAATAAAGGTTCTAATAAAATTACCTGTGCAGTTTATGATTCGCTGCAAAGCCTTAACCTGGACAACACAGACTGTATTCGACTCAGGCAGATGGATGTCCTCGACAAAATGATACTTCGGCTCCTAATGAAGTGCCCCGAGACCGCGTCGCCATCTGTACGCAGATTTGAAATTACTTTCACAGTCGTTGGTCGCCCACGTAAGTAAGTAAGTAAGTAAGTAAGTAAGTAAGTAAGCAAGTAAGCAAGCAAGCACGNCGCCATCTGTACGCAGATTTGAAATTACTTTCACAGTCGTTGGTCGCTCACGTAAGTAAGTAAGTAAGTAAGTAAGCAAGTAAGCAAGTAAGCAAGCAAGCAAGCAAGCAAGCAAACTCCTACCTCCTGACAGGGTGTCTGGAAGGACTGAGCAAAAGATTTAAAAGAAAAGGAAACACTGTTGCAAACAAATACACTGCTATTTTTCAACAAACTGGGACTTCAAGGAAAATGTATCCAAGGTCTGTATTGGACTGGAGAAGAGCTGCAAAAAGAGGTTTAAAACCAACAGGGCAAATGAATGTCAAGTTTTTTTGTGTAAGAAAATAATTTGCCAAGAAGTAAACAAAGTTAGATTTCTGGCCAGGGACTAAGTTCATTACGAAACTAACACAGAAGTTGCCGAGTCTGTAGTGAGGATAGCAAACTTGTCAATACTAATAAAACAATTCAATTGCAGGAAACGGTTTCAGATAAACAATAAAATTATATTATTTTGACAAGCATTACGTAAAAATTCAGAAGTGACTGAAGATAACTCTGGTATCTAAGTCACTACAAAAGTAATAGATAGCCAACAGAACAATGACAATATTACATTGAAGTGATGACATTGATACGTTAGTTCTGTAATATACCATTCTTTGTCAATATTTTTACGTGTAGGATACTTTTTCGAATGCTTAATACTACGATATTTCAATATGAAACTTTTTTTTCAATTCAGTAATCTGTCCAAGTAAGTTCTCTTTTTTATTTCAATGCAAGAAATAATTTATATGGTTAATGTTAACATATTTTTCACGTCTTATATTGAAGCGATTTAATTAAATTAAAATGTTCCACTCATACTTATTATGCTAACTGTCTACGATATTCTGTTCTCTGTTTTACACCAAATCTAGCAAAATTTGCAACAAAACCATGGATATGGCAAGTGTCCTTATCCGAAAATTGTTATTAAATATCACATTTGTTTAATACGACATTTGTGTTACAAAGACAGTTTTGAATATCACTAACTTATATAAAAAATGCACCTTAAACTCAAATGTGTCAGAAAAATACACCACTGGCCNACAGTTTTGAATATCACTAACTTATATAAAAAATGCACCTTAAACTCAAATGTGTCAGAAAAATACACCACTGGCCATTACAAATTGCAAGACCAAGAAGGGCATGAGCTATCACAACCAGATTTTTCAGACATAATGTTAATCATACACAGGTGACATGAATAACTCTTGCAGCTCGATGTGATGTACAGAACATGGGGAAATCAGCACTTAACCACAGCCACACGACACGGCATTGAGAAGAAGAGACTTTGAATGTCCGTCTGGGATATCTCCGCCCATGCTGCTTCGATGCATGCCCAAAGTACATCCGTTGTGGCCANAGACTTTGAATGTCCGTCTGGGATATCTCCGCCCATGCTGCTTCGATGCATGCCCAAAGTACATCCGTTGTGGCCGCGGGTGTCCTGTGGTAAGCCAGTCCACGTCCGACCATGGACCACACGTTCTCGATGGGCGAGAGATCCAGTGAACACGCAGGCCAAGGAAGCAGCGTGCCATGACGGCCCTCTTGACGAGGCGTGCTACACGCGGTAGGTACGAGGCCCCAGGCTGACCCTGAAGATAGGCACAACACGCTCCANATATTATTTTGACAAGCATTACGTAAAAATTCAGAAGTGACTGAAGATAACTCTGGTATCTAAGTCACTACAAAAAGTAATAGATAACCAACAGAACAATGACAATATTACATTGAAGTGATGACATTGATACGTTAGTTCTGTAATATACCATTCTTTGTCAATATTTTTACGTGTAGGATACTNTTGATACGTTAGTTCTGTAATATACCATTCTTTGTCAATATTTTTACGTGTAGGATACTTTTTCGAATGCTTAATACTACGATATTTCAATATGAAACTTTTTTTTCAATTCAGTAATCTGTCCAAGTAAGTTCTCTTTTTTATTTCAATGCAAGAAATAATTTATATGGTTAATGTTAACATATTTTTCACGTCTTATATTGAAGCGATTAAATTAAATTAAAATGTTCCACTCATACTTATTATGCTAACTGCCTACGATATTCTGTTCTCTGTTTTACACCAAATCTAGCAAAATTTGCAACAAAACCATGGATATGGCAAGTGTCCTTATCCGAAAATTGTTATTAAATATCACATTTGTTTAATACGACATTTGTGTTACAAAGACAGTTTTGAATATCACTAACTTATATAAAAAATGCACCTTAAACTCAAATGTGTCAGAAAAATACACCACTGGCCATTACAAATTGCAAGACCAAGAAGGGCATGAGCTATCACAACCAGATTTTTCAGACATAATGTTAATCATACACAGGTGACATGAATAACTCTTGCAGCTCGATGTGATGTACAGAACATGGGGAAATCAGCACTTAACCACAGCCACACGACACGGCATTGAGAAGAAGAGACTTTGAATGTCCGTCTGGGATATCTCCGCCCATGCTGCTTCGATGCATGCCCAAAGTACATCCGTTGTGGCCACGGGTGTCCTGTGGTAAGCCAGTCCACGTCCGACCATGGACCACACGTTCTCGATGGGCGAGAGATCCAGTGAACACGCAGGCCAAGGAAGCAGGGTGCCATGACGGTCCTCTTGACGAGGCGTGCTACACGCGGTAGGTACGAGGCCCCAGGCTGACCCTGAAGATAGGCACAACACGCTCCAAGATGTAACGGCTGCTGAGGAGCGATGCGACCAGGCGCGGGAGGGACTGCAACCCTATGGACCCGTAGGTCCAGGTGTTGGGCCGGTGTGCACGATGCAGGACTCGACCAGGCGTGCGTCACGGTGAAGCCAGACACACGTGCGACTGTCGTGCTGTTGCAAGTACAAGCAGGGTTCGTCGGAGAAGACTACGACGATGGCAAGCCACTCGCCCCTCTAGGCCCGACGTTCCACGCACCATCGCAGATCAGGTACCTATGGTGAGGAGTCAGTAGCAGTAATGGACGCCTCGACACCATGCCTCAATACTGCAGACGACGACACACCATGAGTGCGGTCACTCACTGATGTGACACATGCCTGAACTCCTGAGCAAGGGCTTTAGGCGTGGCTATATGATCCGGGATTGGCCACGATTCTCCCTGCCTTTGGCATGGTTCGTGTTCTTGGACGCGGCATGCTCACGTGAACGGCGGGGAATCACAGTGCCACTACCGCTCAGCAGTGTCGTCATTGGCGCACGTGCTGGGTCCCTCCACTGAACAACTAATCACGTCCTCCTGCCATTCTCCCAATCTCGGGTCCTTCATGTGCGTCATTCTTGGTACTGCAATTTAAATAACCAGCAGTGTACGTGGTATGTTGTGTCTTCCACACGTGGCTATGAATACCGCCCGGAACACACTGGCTCCACTCCACTGACGAGTGTACGTACCAGCTTCGTAA
Organism: Clitarchus hookeri; assembly: GCA_002778355.1. NCBI lineage: Eukaryota > Metazoa > Arthropoda > Insecta > Phasmatodea > Phasmatidae > Clitarchus > Clitarchus hookeri. The sequence goes on from NQII01000665.1 coordinate 466,774, forward strand.
CAGACTTCCAGTTAATCCGCTATTGCACGACACAAGAGACTCGCAATACTCACTCAAGACAGATGTCGTACGAGTTCAAGACATAAAACATTTTTATAAAGCAATTTGCAAGGAACCAGCTATCCTGTTCGTCCCTATGTCGCCAAACGTATTTCAACCACAGAGACAGAAGTAAATCGCACATCCAATCTGTGTCCAAAGCAGTCTGGCGAAACATATTGCAGACAAGAACGCTTGGCATTCCATTAAGAAATGGGAGCTGAGTTCAGACCCTCTCCTGCAAGGAGAATGTTTGCAACACTTTTTGTGTGCGAACTGTACTTCAACTGCTCGCAAGAAAGTTGTGGCGAGTCCGTACGAAATCCATTATGCGTCCTGTCATATCAGCTTTTATAATGTTTGAGTTTGTGTAGTAGTTGCAGCGTATGTTTGTCTTTTCTCGCGCTGCCCAAGACAGAAATTCAATATTTTATACCAGTTTAATTTTTTCAAAACTATAAATATTATATATGTTTTGACACTGGCACGTAATAATAATGATTTATTTATTACACCATTTTCGCCTCATTCCGTGACAAAACTCAAACTTTACAGGTTCTAGAAAACACATATAAGGGTTTCTCGAGGATTTTCAAAATCGCTACGACGGAACATAAAGGCGCTGTTGCAATTGATTTTCACGCTTGCTTCGTCCAAATTGTTGGAAAAACTCCGGGGCTGACTTAGATCAACATATGCATCAATTTATTTATATTAAATCATTTGTTAAGTGTAAGTAGAGTGATTGGAGAAATATGTCGGGGTAGCCACGATATTTTAATTTTTATGTAAATAATTTCAGTCTTGCAATCATGCATGTTTGTGATGTCAATGCGAGACTCTGGAGGAGCTGTGGAATGTAAATGTTTAGTGGGTATGACATGAGACAGCAATCAGCGCAGTACAGTGACCTCGCAGTAGTAGGAAAGCGGTGGTTCTGGAGCAGGCAGGGCGAAGGACATGTGCTCGAGCATGGCAAGGACAAGGTGCGGCGCAGCGCGTGTGACGGGCGACGGAGCAGAGCGGCATGGCGCAGTGACGCGGGCCGCCCGAGCGCCAATCGATGCCTGCGAGGTTGCCATGGCAACGAGCCCGCCGCGGGTCTCAAGGCCTCCCGGGACACCACACCCCTGCCATCCGCCCTATGCACCACACCTTGTGTCTCCAGACACTCGGCACACAGCTGTGCTGGAGCAGGGGCGAGCCTCCTGGCCGACGATGTACACCCCTGCTCACCACAGTGGGGCATGTGAGTGGCTAACATACCACATGCCTCGCCACACTATCGCGTCACATGCACCACACCTTGTGTCTCCAGACACTCGGCACACAGCTGTGCTGGAGCATAGGCGAGCCTCCTGGCCGACGATGTACACCCCTGCTCACCGCAGTGGGGCATCACTCACCGATTGTATGGTGTACGCTCGCAACACTATCGCGTCACAAGTTACGGAGATACCTTATGTCGGCAACACGGAGCTAGCTGCGACTACATGGACAATATCTTTTACAACTTCGTTCCTCCTTCGAATCTTAATGTTCAGCTCTCATACACATACCAGAGCGNGTGAGTGGCTAACATACCACATGCCTCGCAACACTATCGCGTCACAAGTTACGGAGATACCTTATGTCGGCAACAAGGAGCCAGCTGCGATTACATGGACAATATCTTTTACAACTTCGTTCCTCCTTCGAATCTTAATGTTCAGCTCTCATACACATACCAGAGCGNTACATGGACAATATCTTTTACAACTTCGTTCCTCCTTCGAATCTTAATGTTCAGCTCTCATACACATACCAGAGCGACAGGTCTGTCCCTCTGGTAGGACAGCCAGCTTACATTATCACCAGCCTCCTCCCACCAATATGTGAACCTGCCTCAAGTGGGGAACATTTGTATTTTCATATTTCTACCACACAAACACTAACACAACACAGGTACACACAACAACCACCTGTAGGTAGGACGGATTAAACGTCTTGTCGACAGCGAAGTCAGCGAAGATGTAGCAAGTTGCACAGAGAATCAGGACTAGGAAGGGAACCACCCCAGCATCTCCTTGGTTGGACTGACTTCTGGAAACCATGGAAAACAGAAATCAGGATGGCCGGACCGGGAATCGACGCCAGGTCCTCCCGAATGTCGATCCAGTGTGTAACCACTGTGCCACCTCGCTCGTAGCAGTTACCTTTATTTCCTTGCGTGCATCGAAACTAACGCAGATGTTAACCTAACAGGTGAAAAATTGGGGAAACTCGAATAGAGAAGCTGTACTACAAACAGAAATAACATAGGCGGAAAACATCTTGGGGATAACCACATGCACTGTGCCTAATCGGGCAGTCCACAACCTGCCAAGAGTTAGATCAAACATGCCCAGCCACACTCGCTCATGCACACACGTACACCTTGAGCAAACATGCCCACATGCCCAGCAAACACTCGCTCATGCACACACGTGTACACCTTGAGCATGTCAGACTTCCAAGTCCAAGAAGCTGGTGTACGAACTTCTAACGATATTTTAACGACAGTTCTCAAACCCCATTTTCTAATAGAACAGGCTCTAATAACTTGGTCAATGAAGACCCCTGCTTCACGAAAATAGCTGCATCAGCCAATANTTTTCTAATAGAACAGGCTCTAATAACTTGGTCAATGAAGACCCCTGCTTCACGAAAATAGCTGCATCAGCCAATACACATTTCATGTCGCATCAGCCAATGTGATAGAGTCCTCCACCCTACATCTGTTTACAACCCGCCCAAAATATTGTTCATTCGTGGCTTTTTAAAACAGCATTAAGTGCACCTGTAGTCAGCATGTCTATTTCTCAGTTTTCTTAGCGCAACTCAGTTTATACTGAAGCACTCGCAGCACTGTTTGATAAATATCGGCAATAGGTCGGGAACAAATGCGAAGGTTAAGCTCAAGTTAACTATAGATTTGGTGACTAGTCTTTGAATAGGCTATTTTTCACTTCTATTAATTAATTATATTTGAATTGTGCATATGATAATGTGAATTTAAATAAATAAATAAATCATAGCACAACATTAAGGCTGTTCGAATCTAAGGTGTATTAATTTGAACACCTTGAAAACTGTTTCACAGAAAACATTACAATTTAAGAAAACTTAGAAATTGTACAAATAGATAAGCCAGACTTGCAATAATTGTGAAAACAATGTTAAAAGTACAGATGAACACATAATTATTTTATACTTTATTATCCATAGTGCCATGCCACTGCATTTCGAGTTATGCAACTTATGAGCTAAAATGTATACAATTAACAGTCACTGTAGGTCTAACACTAAGAGCCGACAATGAGGAACTTTTTACACAGTTCAATTCGTGACTCAGTTCCGAGAGAGGACTTTCAAGACGACACTGTGGTGAAGAGGAAACAGACGATGTCCATCCAGCAATGAGGAAGGTCCATCCGTGGTTGTCAGAAAGCAGGAGCACACTGGACCTCGGGCTGTACCCGAGGCTGTCTTGAATCCTGGCTGTGATGGTGATGAGCCATCGTGACTCAGTTCCGAGAGAGGGCTTTCAAGACGACACTGTAGTGAAGAGGAAACAGACGATGTCCATCCAGCAATGAGGAAGGTCCATCCGTGGTTGTCAGAAAGCAGGAGCACACTGGACCTCGGGCTGTACCCGAGGCTGTCTTGAATCCTGGCTGTGATGGTGATGAGCCATCGTGACTCAGTTCCGAGAGAGGACTTTCAAGACGACACTGTGGTGAAGAGGAAACAGACGATGTCCATCCAGCAATGAGGAAGGTCCATCCGTGGTTGTCAGAAAGCAGGAGCACACTGGACCTCGCGCTGTACCCGAAGCTGTCTTGAATCCTGGCTGTGATGGTGATGAGCCACACATCAACCGTTTAGAGGATGTCAGACATAAATACATTTTTAACACGATAACCGTAATATGCGAGATTCTGGAGGCCGATACAGATAAATAAATAAAGGCAATCCTACATTAAGGCTTGTGCAAACTTTCAGAGAAATAATTTCGACACAGTGTTGTATTTCTTTAGCACAATAACCTGCGCCACATCTAAGTAAACAACATTTCGGCATCAGAAAGAACTCGTTAGGTATGCATCACCATGGCATAATAAACACCCCACAAAAAGTTTGGAATATACCTACAGAATGCAAATAAGTATATAATATACATAAAGTAAAGCATATCAATCAGTAGTTACTACGGTATTGATACAAAACTTGAAACTTCCAAGTGTTGCTAACAAAAAACATTTTCCCAATATCACAGATAAAAAAACAACAAAAATAAGTGTTTTCTTACATTCCCTGAAAAAAAGTTGTATTCCCATATAATATAGGCTATTCACTGAGAGACGCGTATAAGGACAAATACTGATTTTTGAAGACAATATTTTACCTACTAGGTCTGTCACANGCTATTCACTGAGAGACGCGTATAAGGACAAATACTGATTTTTGAAGACAATATTTTACCTACTAGGTCTGTCACACTGTGCACTCTGAGGTTACTTCGTAGTTACTATTGTCCTCGCGCCCTTTTACGTATGTTCTATTACAAATACAACAAATAAAGACATTACGACAGATACTATATGAAATAGCATTTAAGCTGGCACGAAGAATAATAATACTATGTTATTAAATCATATTATGTTGACTTAATGACCAAGATACAAATCCTGCAGTGGACATCGATCATGACACGGCTATGCACTTTCACTCTTAAATTAAATATCTTAACACATGTATGCAATTAGTACACAGATATTCATGTTAAAACTAATTTGTAGTACGAATGCTAAATAAAAGGAAACTGCAAGCCTGGGAGCACGGATTAAGATGGAGAGGTGGCCTCAATTTCGTATGAGCAAGTTTAATCTTAACCTTGAACATCCACCATCTTCAATCCACCACCTTATTCCTAGCTGTCATCTTGTTTCCGAAAGTTCTCTCAAAATATTAAAAATTCTTAACATTCCTTTAAAAAATTTAATTCCTTTTAAAATTACCCAAAAATTTCCAAATTTTCTCGCAAGCCGAATACACTTAGGTTTATTTAATTGCAAATGATATATTTCTCATGTCAATATGCCACCTGAATGACCAGTAGGTATGTCAAATGTTCAGAAATTACTCCCGTGCATCCTAGGCGACCCTGGCAAGGTAATGAACTGGCACTGCGACCACTGGACTTGAAGCAATGTGTAGTTATATGTTCCTGATGGAGACGTACGTCTATAGGAGATGCATGGGCGTGAGGTGTCGCCAATATATTGTACCATGATACGTAAGTGGTAACTGTGATAGCGATCAATTTGAAGGATGAATAATAGGATAAAATATTCGGAAATACAACAAGAAGTTATATGATAGACTTACTTACATATTACAAAACTGTCTACAGGGTAATATTCGAAGACAGTAATCGCATATTCAAAGTGAAATGGTAAGGTAGGTCTATCGATAGATACACAGCAGGGCCTTGATAACCCGAACGCCCTGCCCTTTCCGCACCCCTCACCCACCAGTCGCGTGCCGAGCATTGTACGTGTCATGCGTACTGTTTGTCGTTCCGCCATTTTGTTTACCGTTACGTTGCTTGTACATCTCGTCAGTACATGTTTTGTGGATTTTAAGTCATGGTTTCAACATCGAACAAAAGAGAACACGTGACATCNGTACATCTCGTCAGTACATGTTTTGTGGATTTTAAGTCATGGTTTCAACATCGAACAAAAGAGAACACGTGACATTGACTATTTCTCAGAAATGCGAGATTTTAGATAAAATAAAATAAGGTGTTTCTTTAAGTTCTCTCGCGCAGCAATATAACATTGGAAAGCCTACCATTTTCTTTTTATATTGAGAGCAAGGAAGAGAAGATACGATCGTATGTTGTGAGAACGGAAAAGGGCCCAGGTAATCGAAATACTTTAAAAAACGCCCGAGAATCCACAGCTTGAAGATGCGTTGCTTACATGGTTTACAGAACAACGAAGAAAGAACGTTCCTTTGTCAGGCGACATACTGATGGAAACGGTGAAATATGTTCATGAAAGGCTTGGACGAGGAGAGTTCCCTGCCAGTAGAGGTTGGCTGGACAACTTCAAGAAAAGACATGGCTTNGTACATCTCGTCAGTACATGTTTTGTGGATTTTAAGTCATGGTTTCAACATCGAACAAAAGAGAACACGTGACATCGACTATTTCTCAGAAATGCGAGATTTTATANTTTTGTTTACCGTTACGTTGCTTGTACATCTCGTCAGTACATGTTTTGTGGATTTTAAGTCATGGTTTCAACATCGAACAAAAGAGAACACGTGACATCGACTATTTCTCAGAAATGCGAGATTTTATATAAAATAAAATAAGGTGTTTCTTTAAGTTCTCTCGCGCAGCAATATAACATTGGAAAGCCTACAATTTTCTTTTTATATTGAGAGCAAGGAAGATAAGATACGATCGTATGTTGTGAGAACGGAAAAGGGCCCAGGTAGTCGGATAGACTTTAAAAACGCCCGAGAATCCACAGCTTGAAGATGCGTTGCTTACATGGTTTACAGAACAACGAAGAAAGAACGTTCCTTTGTCAGGCGACATACTGATGGAAACGGTGAAATATGTTCATGAAAGGCTTGGACGAGGAGAGTTCCCTGCCAGTAGAGGTTGGCTGGACAACTTCAAGAAAAGACATGGCTTACGCCAACTCAACGTTACTGGTGAGAAGTTGTCAAATAACGAAGAAGCCGTAAAGCCATTTCAGGATAAATTCATGGACATTATCAGAGGCAGAGAGAGAGAGAGAGAGAGACATAGAGACAGAGAGAGACAGAGAGAGAGAGAGAGACAGAGAGAGAGAGAGAGAGAGAGAGAGACAGAGATATATTTAACAACAGAGCAAATCTATAATGCCGATGAGTCTGGGTTGTATTGGAAAACTATACCAGATAAAACACTGGCTTCTGGATCAGAAGTTAGAGCCCCAGGTTCTAAAGTATCAAAAGAGAGAATGACATTTATGCCTTGCGCGAATGCTGCTGGTACACACAAACTGCCTTTGCTGGTTATTGGCAAAGCACAAAGACCGCGTGCATTTGCATCAGCGGATAAGTTACCAGTTCATTACACGGGGCAAAGGAATGCCTGGGTTACAAGACCAACATTTCTAGAGCGGCTTAGAGGACATTTTATATTCGAAGTAAAGACATTTTCATGAAAAAAATCTACCGCTAAAAGCAATTTGACTTGCTGATAATACGCCAGCGCATCCGCTCGATGAAGACTTGCATTCCATTGATGAAACATTTTCTGTTGTGTACATGCCATGCCACCCAATTGCACAGCTCTCATACAACCAATGGATCAAAACGTTATCCAAAATATAAAGGTGAATTACAAAGAAGAAACTTTTACTGCAAGTTTCTGCGCAGCAAGAACTGGACCCTGAATGCTCTGTATCCGATGTTCTCAGAAAAAACACTATGAAAGGCGCAGTATTTTCACTGGCTCAAAGTTGGCGTCAATTAAATTCAAGTCTAATAAACAATCCTGCACAGCCCTGTGGCCCCAGCTAAGCGTCTAAGAAGATTGTCACGATGATTTTGAGCACGAAGATGATCTTCCTTTAGCCTTTTTCAGTAACAGAGGCTATTCCGAGGTTGAAATGGCCAACTTCTTATCAAGCAATGATGGGATTAATGAAACTCAGGAGCCCATTACTGACGAAGAAATAATAAGGCAAGTAACACAAGAATGTGACAGCGAAAGTGAAGAAACATTCGATGCATCTGAACCAGTAGCAAGCATTTCCCATTCTAATGCCGTATCCGCCTTAAACACATGCTTAGGATACGCTGACCAAGTGGACATTCCTGTGCCAGAGAAGAGGCTTTTACGTAAATTAAGAGACAAAGCATTTTACATGTCGCTGAATACCTCCCGACAAACTGCTATTTTTGATTTCTTCAAAAAAGTGTAATATTAAAGTGTAATCGTTACGTTTTTGATTGAATGTCAGCGCGTTCTTTTTAAAATACATTCCTAATTTCGCAAAATCTTTGTTTTATTTCAAAAAATGCTTAATTAAAGATTTTCCGTACAAACGCTTCGTGGGTCCGAACAGGGTGGAAATTGTTGGTGTTCGGATTATCAAGGCCCTACTGTATTCCGAAATAATAATTCATTTATAATCCTCCAATACTTAAGGTTTAGCTTCACCTCTTTGCAGAAATTCTTAGTTTTCGCGTCATAATTTCAGATTCATAGTAATTACTGATAATGTACTATTAAATTTACATTTTATGAGTTGTTTAGTATTTTTATGAGTAATTTTACGTGTGTGTTATCTGCTAGTTGTAAAAGTCAGGAAAACCTGTACACGTTATCAATAGGTTCCTGCCTTTTTGCAAGTAGGAAATAACACACAGTGAGAATAAGGTACAAAAATATTTAACAACTAGTAAATTGTAAATTTTCTATAATCAATCATTTCCAATAACACCTCTGAAACTGAACTTATGACACGAAAACTAAGAATTTCTGCATGACAGGTGAAGCTCGGCTTTAACAACCTCACAGGACACTCCTACACACACATGGGTAGTATGATTCCATGATGAGCTTTCCTGCATATTGTANAAGTAATGCTGAGACACGAAACACTTGTCTCTTCGGGGAAGAGGATCAAAACACGTAAGGTAATGTCGCTGCACAAAAAAAAAAACTTAATGAGAATTTTCTTATAACACGCATGCACAATCACCAGACGCTCAATTGAATGACTGCCATTGACAAGAAACTACAACACGACGATCTTTTCGTAAAAAATTACAACATTTGGTTGGCACGCGTCTGTTTGAACACTTTCTTACTTATAAAACTAAATAAATTGAGCAGTTGTAAAGATTACCTTACACCTGCAGTATGGTTCGGCGTCTACTCCTAGGTGAGTTGTGTTTTAGCAGGAGAACTATCTCACTTGGATTGCTAACTTCTTTGACAATACTATACAAACAGCTCACATCGGGGCGATTATTATGTATACAAAGTTGTTAAAATAGTTAGTATTTCTGTTTGAATCTAACACAGACGTGACTATAATCCATTCAGGTTTACTTCCAATTTTCCTGAAGCCCTACTGAAGTTCCACTTTCAGGCCATTCCTCCGCCTCGTGCAAACAAAAACTAACTAGGAGTAAGTCCAGAATATTACACCAGAGGTGCAACGCGTCGTATTTGTGCCCACTCAGTTTAAAAATATTGTGCATGAGAAATATTTCTTACGGGAAATTTTTATTCGTGTTAATTATAAATGAAATATAATTTATAAATAAAATATCAATCCAATTTAACAAAAAATAAGGCATTTCTATTTTAACAGAATGAAAAAAGTGTTGGTACACGACGTATTTAGGAAACAGACACGTCTTGTATCGGGCGATCAGTCAGAAGTGCGAAATACAGCGTACGAGCGACAGTTCTTCACGAGAGCTTGTGCCTCTGCAGTGTGAAGAACACCTGCGTTCTTCCGCGAGTGGCCGGCCGATTGAGAAGAGAGCGGGCCGCTGCGGAATGCAATGAAGTTTCGCAGAAGAACTNGGGGGGGGGGGGGGCTACTGTGGAATGCGAAGGAACTGATCACGGACTTGCGACCTCGTACACTCTCCTAGCGAACACCGGTCACTGTTGTTATATATGAATGAAGTGCTGCATGCCCTAATACAAGTAATTCGTTTTTACATGCACGATTTTTTAATCTATGTATGTAACAGTTTACTGCAATGCAGGTATAGTGATTTAGTGAAATAATTTTGAAGAAAAAAACCAGGAATGCTAGATGTGCATGATTTGTGTTACACTGTTAAGCTTACAAAATCACTGCCCGACTGGCAGTGACCTGTGATAAGCATATCGAAACTTCGTCGCAAGCCGGTTCTTGTAAGGTTGAGGCAATCGCTTCGGAGCTCGTGCATTATGGTGATAGATAATTATTGTATTACAAATAATAAGTACCGCATAAGGTATCATTTGCCGCCTCAGCGGGAATCAAATCCATGATGGCAATGGAAAATTACGAAGCGTATTACATACATAAAATCAGTAAGTCATGGATGGAGGTTTACACACAGTAACTCAAAATGTTAATAACAAATTTAGATCCGTACTTTAGTCGGGATTAGAATTTAGGATGGGAGTAGAATATAAACGACTAGCTGTGCCCACGGCTCCGCTCGCCTGGACTACAGAATTATTGTTTAGGTTTTTTTTTTAATAAAGTTGAATTTTACTTAGTGTTAATCTTCTACNCTCGCCTGGACTACAGAATTATTGTTTAGGTTTTTTTTTTAATAAAGTTGAATTTTACTTAGTGTTAATCTTCTATACATATTATAAAATTATATCTATCTCTCTATCTGCATCTCTCTATCTCTCTATATATCTCTATATCTCTCTCTCTAGCCCTCTCTATCGCTGTCTCTCTTTCTGTCTCTCTTTCTGTCTGTTTGTTAGAGCACTTATCACTCGATAACCACTTCTCCGATTTACGTGTTTTTTTTTATTCGTAACCCTTGTTCTCTGGCCAGGTTTTAGTATATATTATGTTACGNACTTCTCCGATTTACGTGTTTTTTTTTATTCGTAACCCTTGTTCTCTGGCCAGGTTTTAGTATATATTATGTTACGCAAAGTAACGTAAGGAATAAGAAGTGACGATAATAGTGAATCAAGTCGGAAAAAAATTTGCCACCAGCACGTTCTCTTGCAATACGCTGTCTAAACATTTAAAGATGGATCAATATCGTGTAGTAAAGAATTGTGTAGAATAAAAGGACCTAAAATAACTCCGCAGTTGCATACATCCATCTATAACAGAGAAATACTAATAAGCGTTGCGGTGGTGTGCAATTATAATATATTATATCAAGTTTCCCTGATGTAGTCATTGTTAACAGTTGAATCTACTATGTTATTTGGTCTGCACTTGCTTTTCAATTTCAATGAGTGCAAGGTCTTTTTGAAGCAGTAACTTACAACGAACACTTAATTTAGGTAAAAACGCTTATTAGTATTACTCTGTTATAGATAAATATATGCTACCGCTGAGTTTTTTTTTTTTTAGGTCTTTTTACTCTACACAATTTTTTACTACATGATATTGTTCCATCTTTAAATGTTTAGACNTTTTTTTTTTTTTAGGTCTTTTTACTCTACACAATTTTTTACTACATGATATTGTTCCATCTTTAAATGTTTAGACAGCGTGTTGCAAGAGAGCGCGCTGGCGGCAAACCTTTTTTCGAATTGATTCACTATTATCGTCCCTACTTATTCCTTATGTTACTTTACGTAACAAAATATATACTAAAACCTGGCCAGAAAACATAACTATGAATGAAAAAAAAAAAAACACGTAAATCGGATACGTAGTTCTCGAGTGATAAGCTCACTAACAGACGGACAGTCACAGACAGACAGACAAAGTCAGACACAGGCAGAAAGACAGACATACAGACACAGGCAGAAAGACAGACATACAGACATACAGACATACAGACATACAGACATACAGACATACAGACATACAGACATACAGACATACAGACATNTTATGTTACTTTACGTAACAAAATATATACTAAAACCTGGCCAGAAAACATAACTATGAATGAAAAAAAAACACGTAAATCGGATACGTAGTTCTCGAGTGATAAGCTCACTAACAGACGGACAGTCACAGACAGACAGACAAAGTCAGACACAGGCAGAAAGACAGACATACAGACAGACAGACAGACAAGACAGACAGACAGACGTTGAGTTTTATAATATGTAAAGATGAGTATGGGACACCGGGTCCGGGGTCCGGCGCAATCTTGGATCTGGATTACCTTGACCCTTGAAAATCACAAAAAAAAAATTTTAATACGAAAAATCTAAAAAATTCTAAAAAATTACAAAAAAATTCCGAAAAAACCTTTGACCCGATGACTCTTAACCCATAACATTAAAAAAAAATTCCACATATTAAAAAAAATCCCAAAAACTTTTTAAAAACCACACAAATTCGTAAAAAAATATTTTTTTTAAATAAATAAAATCAATTTAATGTATATGTATCTATGGAAAAGGAGGTAAGCATAGCCCACTGCCCTCAAACTGACCNGAGTTTTATAATATGTAAAGATGAGTATGGGACACCGGGTCCGGGGTCCGGCGCAATCTTGGATCTGGATTCCTTGACCCTTGAAAATCACAAAAAAAAATTTTAAATACGAAAAATCTAAAAAATTCTAAAAAATTACAAAAAAATTCCGAAAAAACCTTTGACCCGATGACTCTTAACCCATAACATTAAAAAAAAAATCCACATATTAAAAAAAATCCCAAAAACTTTTTAAAAACCACACAAATTCGTAAAAAAATATTTTTTTTAAATAAATAAAATCAATTTAATGTATATGTATCTATGGAAAAGGAGGTAAGCATAGCCCACTGCCCTCAAACTGACCGTGTGCGTGTTGTAACTGCGTACACAGCTCCACGACTTGGGACAGGCTGCGCATCACGTTCAGGTACGCACCTGCACGGTGTCGGACAACCACGCAGCTAGCACGTAGCAGTGTTGGCACTTGTACCTGCACTGCATCAGGTAACTGGAGTGCGAACACCTGCTTCCAAACCTACATGGCGTCCAGCAACCCGAGTCTGCACATGTGGGAAGTGCAGTGTTAGCAGTGTCGGCGAGCTTGTGTGCGGTGAAGAGTGGGACTGATCTGCGGGACTGTGGACTGGATGCCTGAGTGGAAGGACATTCGCGACGATGGCAATACAGTTTTAACTTAACATGTGGAAACAATTGGAGCAGTTTGGGACATTAGCTAGAGTAAAGACTGCGATAAAGACTAATTGAAATGTAGAGGGTAATTAAATATTGCTCAATAAGAATAATAAGCGTTGATAGGATGCTCAGACTAATAAATAACAGATGTTTGGCTGTTTGTAGTATTTAGAATAAATATAATTATTGAGAATTTAGCTCTTTTATTTTTGAGTCCTCCATCCTTCATGAACCCGGATACGTCCCTCAGCCTTCCCATGAAACAATGTAATTAGCAGTGGGATACATTTTTTTTAATGCGAAAATATGTTTTGTCCTTGTTTTATCTACGCTCAGCTTGAACTCATGGCCACACTTAAAGGAGAAAATTACCTACTGCCAAACCGATCCCTCACAATACTGACCCCTAAATGACCTCTAAACGACCCCAAAACGAATTCTAAATGACCCCTTATTGTGGAGCATATGCAGCGATTGTGGAGCTCATTGCGGTGCTGATTGATGCGAAGATTGCATAATTGATGGAAATATTGATGGAAAGACTGACTTCTGCAGACTGACTCCTGCATGTGATGGCTGAATGCCTGCAAGCGATTGGCCAGTTGCAATCACATAAAAACTCGATGATAAGCTGGTCGATGTCCCACTATGTCTAATTGGTGTAATATGAGTGGTTCAATGTCAACATGATGTCATAGGGCTTGCATACATGTATATTATTAGCAGTTTTAGGCGTCAGCTGAGAGGTTTAGTTTGAAAACAGGTGATGTGAAAGGTGGATCGTCTCTGCTAGTTTCTACACCAGGTAAACCATGGCCAGTTACATTAAAGGGGAGTGGATATTGCACACCGATGGTTTCTCTCCATCGATTTCTTCTTCGAGTGAGATTCTTCCTGTTTTACCAACGTCATCGATTTCTTCGGCTGAAATACCCACATCTCTACCAGCATCTACTGCCACCAGTGCAGTACGATCATCTACAGATGATACAGTACCACCGACTTCTTCGGCTGCGGTACCTAAACACCACTGCCAGCATTGCCTGCTTCTTTAGCTCCAGTACCTGCATCTCTAACAGGTCCATTCGAATCCTTGCCTGAACCACAAGTCGACATCAGTGTCACTTTTGTGGCAAGACATTTACTTTCGGCCACCATGTACGTCACCATGAGAGATTTCATTGCATCAAGAATCCCAGTCGCATGTCATATTTGTGCGACAGGAGCGGTAAGCTGTTCAGCCGTAGCGACAATTTACTTAGACATGCCAAGTCCTGTAAAGGTAGAGTACATTTCTCATCAGTACCACAACACCAGGTTTGCTGCAAGAAGGTCTCTTGTGACTTCGATACATGTCCTCAAGCATGGAGTTACCTACATAACCCGCACTGCACAGTGTGTCGGTGTAACAAGAGACACGATATTTTCGCACAATGATAACCCGAGTGTGAATAGCGAGATGCATAAAAGACTTTAACCTACAACCATGATGCATATATAAATTAATTACTAAAATTATACATATATATCTATATAATGCCTGTGAACAAAAAGTAATCCAATGTTTAGATTATTCGCAAGAANAACAAAACGTAATCCAATGTTTAGATTATTCGCAAGAATAAAATTAAAATTTTAAAGGCACAAAATTAAAATCAATTTAATTAAAAGGTATTGTATAAAGTGCCATTCTACTGTGTACAAATATGAAGTACTATGGGGTCACACAAGAGCTACGAAAGTTCCACTGTGCGTTAAAAGGATGTGGTTCCATAGTATCGTTGAATCAGGGAGTCACAGGTTGCTTGAATGTCTGGATGTTATGTAAGAAAGTTATTTCATTGAAAAGCCATGAAATGAGAGCAGATTAACTGCCAAGTGTAATGGAATTAATATTGTATGTAACTAAAACAATAGCAAATAGAAATGAAGGTTGCGCGCTGAGAAACGCCGAGCCGATGGCAAAGATGGCTTCGCGGAGGGCGTTGCTTCCTAGACATCCGCCAACTGCCGGCTGCTGTCCCTGCTGGCTGGCAGTAATTATTGATGCTCTGGCACAGGCGGGTCTATTCTCGGCCACGGCAAGTCCCCGGGTCGAGTCGAGGGGCCACAATGGGCCAATCGCCTGCTGAATAATTGCCGAGGCAAGCTGGCGGCCAGTTCCCATGCCAGAATCCCTGATCTGCGCACGAGACACGTGACCAACACACTGATCTACCACGATGCCGCAGTCCCCGACGTTAGCAGCACCCGCATGTGCAGTGAGACATATCGTCACTGCTTATACTGTCAATGTGACAATGATTACAACTTCACTAGCCGAGGAANCGCATGTGCAGTGAGACATATCGTCACTGCTTATACTGTCAATGTGACAATGATTACAACTTCACTAGCCGAGGAACGATCATCACAGGATCAGCTCTGTGTAAGAACAAGCATGAACCCAGTTGCTTGGTCAGTACTGCCAACGCATATGCACATTTGCCTCCGATATTCGGCAATCCAGAACCGAACCGAAACTCACCGAGGGAAGAAATACTCGCTCTACTGATATCTATGAATACATATCAAAAAATTAGTACTATATTATTTTAACAAAAACCAACTGACAAGGAACACTTGTAGGGTCAACCATGATTTGACTGAGCATAGTTTACACGTGTATTATATTGATAACCCATGCTATTACAAACCCAGGCAAAAAAAACACTATGTTATGAAGTGTGTCACATTCTGTTAAAACACAAGTCATCTTTTGCTGGCTCATGAGTTTTATAAACTAGGGTTTTCACACCGCCTACAGGAAGAAGTACACCTGGGTTCAACTGTAGTGACTGTACTAGTCAGCTGATGTCACTATAGCCAGTCAGTCAATCGGAAAATGTCTTGAGTGGGTAATGCTATTCAGCAAGGATAACATGTCTGAATATCCATCGTAATGGACCACAAGTATGACTGTATGCCAGGGGCAACACACAACAAACTGAATTACTTCTTTAGGAGCACTATTGACTGGTGACAAGTCTATTTTTTACTGCGTGCCCAGGACATACAAAGTAAAATGTACAAACAAAATTATTTAAGTTAAATTGCTTGTGATGTCCAGAATTTGGCAGCCAGATCAGCCTTGTCATTTGCCTCGAACAGATCATCCATAGAACAAGGGGTGCCAAGCTTTCGACACATCAGAATATATGTGTATCTTGAATTTCTCCGCACTCGCATACATAGTTCGTCTCCAGCTATGTAGCCCGATATCTTGAGGTTCTGCTTGCACCGTGACACACCTGTCCAAAGTCTGTTTAATGTTTTCCAGGTCACGTAAGGGAGACAGTAACCAGCAGTAGGTTCCTCCTTGGCATTTTCCCAATACTCTCCAGGTATTAAGTTATGCCAAAGTTGTAATCGGCGAGTTTTAGGTAAGAACCGTAACAGTTCAGTTGTTCACAAGAAGCTTTTTCTTGATCTCAACCTAGGGGCTTGGTGACAAGTAACAAGTTAAGGCTATGCTGTACAGTTCCGCCGAATTATTCAGCAAGTGACCTGCAAAATGTGAACACAAGCACTTGGTGTCCCAAGCCAAGGGAGCATGTATTCTGGGGATTGCCTTTCACCGATTTGTGACTATTTCTGGAGTGTTGCCAGTAATACTGAAATAAAACTCATCAAGGGAAAGCACGAACGCAATTTTCTGTTTGACTTATTGTTGTATGTACTGCTTCCAGAAATTCAGTATTTAATGAGGTCGCACATAGCTTCTGTGCTTGAAAAAGACGAGTGTTACTTTCCCTGAGATGGATCAGTGTGTACTCAGCCATGTTCTGCACATGGGCGAGAGACGAGGTGTCCACCTTCCTGTCGGGAAAAAGACTTGCTAACACTTTAGAGGACAGGAGTGAAGGTGTCTAGTCAACCGGCGTGAGTGAAGGTGTCTAGTCAACCGGCCTGAGTGAAGGTGTCTAGTCAACCGGCCTGAGTGAAGGTGTCTAGTGTCATCCACACAAATCATAAAGCAATAATTTACCACCAGCTAAGCCAAGAAACTTAATAACTCAATATTAATTGTATTTTGAAATAACTAATTTATTTTCGTTTCAATGATAATAACATGGTTGTTACTAGTCAAAAACTCAGCTAATAAGAGCTGTATAGTAAGAAAAAATTGTGTTTGTGCCAAACTCACTTTACGACATTCCAAACTAATGAAAATAATTATATTCCATACTGTCTTTCAAAAACACATGTTCAATTCTTAATTTTTCTGTTTTTGAAACCCAGAGATAATAAAAACTTACTTTCACAAACGAGATGATTTTAGTTGATGTGTCATTAGCTACATTATTATAAATTATTTAATTATGAAGAGATTTCCATATACTTTTGAATTGTGACTGTCCCAAAATGTTTGGACAATAACTTCTGATAAAAACATGTTTTAATGAATTACGACAATCCCTTTCACATGCTTTAATTTTTTGTGCACGGTTATGTTTATTTACGGCTATAAAATAGTAAGAGAGTTCGATTTTGTCACGTACTTATGCAAATGCTTCAGAGTCAATATTTGTACTTGCTGACATGGAATGTGTACAAGTGAAAGTGTGCTCGAACGACCCAGCTCCAACTACTTGCAGCAGTGCCCGTGGTTACGCAAGCAGACGTGGATTGGAGATTCGCAGCACCAGCGTCGAGCCAGGTGCTGCATTATGCAAGGTAGTGATTGGCTTCCTGGAAAGATAAGTCGGGCCACCACCACGCCCCTTCCTTCCTCAAACTGCGCTGCTGAATGTCGCTGCAGAGCTCTGTGATCGTCATCGCACAAGGACTCGCTGCCAGTGTGTCCTGCAGGCTCACAGACGTCCATCAGACAGGTAGGGACTACGTGCACGCCGGCAACAGATATTTATACATTTCCCTTGGAAAATTCTCAGAAATGCACAAACTTTTTCAGGGCATGGGCAATACAACAGTATTTGAATCCTCCCTCCTTCCCTTCATAATTTAGTCCTTTTACAGCCATTTTGTAATAAAAATTACAAATAAATGCATTAAAAAAAAATCACTACCGAATTATGTGGTAAGGTAGGAAGGATTAAAGGTCTCGTCGGCAGCGAGGCCATTAGAGACGGAGCAAGATGCTAAGTGAATCAGGGGCGGGGGAGGAATCAGCCATTGACTGTCGTATAAGGAACCATCCTAGCAATTGTCTGGAGGGATGTCGAGACGCCATGGAAAACTGCAATGAGGTCGGCCGGACAGGGATCCGAACACAAGTCCTCCCGAATTAGAGTTCAAAGGTTTCCCACGGCGACACCGGGCTCTGCTTGTGTGTGAGCTGGCAAGTAAGAGCATCAACAGCAGGCAGCTTGTAGGGGACGTCAACGTGAGACGATCCCACCACGTACCTTCGCCGTCATGTGTGGGCTTTACCAGAGCTGGGCGCAGAGAGAAGCACACTATCAAGGCGAGCTGGACTCGAGAAGACAACCTTGCAGTAGACGGGGGGAGGGGGTTAGCTTCTCTCTATACCTGGGTGGACAAGGGCCACTCACGGGGCTTGTACTCGAGGAGCTTGCTCCGGTGATGCTAGGAGGAGGGGAAGCGCATTGCTGCAAAGTAACCCAGAAGGCGAGCAACTTCCGCTGCCGAGGATACCAACCTCCATGACAGTCGTCTGTGATACGCACCGTCTGATCATTAGCTGTGTTTGCGTTTAACCATCCGTCTTACCATCAACACATTCCACTTTACATACTACAATACTTAAATTCCTATTTTTCATTTTATTTGTTTTCCATTTTGTATTGTTCAGTTCATATTTTTCCTTCTATTTTTTGCAAAAAAAAATTAAAATACATTTATGCAACAAAAACTAATATTTCTTTTGGTTTAGTCATCTTTATTTTGTCTTTTTTTATTATCTTAAAATTTTAAACGATTTGCTAATAACTATTTTTTTCTCCAATCAAAAAACATATACGTAACAATAGAAACTATTTTCAAATTTTAACATATGTCTCTTTTCTGCAGTGAAACATCACAGAAATTGTTTAAATAATTTATTATGTTCCTTATAAACGTTCTGATATTTTGCCAATTCTTAACTGTATTTTTCCAACTTTGCCTCTCGCTTTATTTTTAATATTTTCTTTTATTTATTCCATGTATTATAAATATTCTTTACATTTAAAAGATTCTAGATAAAAATTATTTAAAATCTATTATAAGGAATAAAACCAAAACTTTTAAATTTAATTTTTCTTTAACAAAATATACGGATTTCAGTCCGCTATTTTGTAAGAGTAATTTCCTTTGCCTGTACTAAAAAAAGATACAAACGATACAAAAAATTATTTACAAAAAAAATTTAGAAACAAATATTATATCCTTCATTTGTCAAATGTTTCATAATCTTCTGATTCCAATTTATATTCTTCTTATATACATTTGATCTTTTCGAAATAATGGTCCTACCTTTCTTGTAACTTTTCTAATCCGTGTTAACATTTTTTTGGGTAGATTGTGAATAAGCTTAATTTAATGATTTCATTTCTTCAATTTTATATTGAGAGAGAATGTAACATTTACCCTTTTCCGAAGAACAGATGGAATAACATTTTTGTTTTCATCGGGCCTAACACTAGTTTGCAAATTTCTTTTGGGATTATAGAAAATAGTATATCATATTTAGCAGTACACGTTTCTTTTATTTCAAAATAGGAGAAATATTTTAGTACTAATTTGTTTTACATAAATACAGTAAAAAAAATGGACGCTTTAGTCAGAGAATGTAATCGTACTAAAAATTCCAATATAAATAATTTAATAACATAAAATATTTATTTGTAAAAAAAAAATTAAAATCTTTAAATTGAAAAAAAAAATGGTTAAAAGATTAGTGTATAATTCGAAGATTTTAAAGCAACTTTCCCTAAACGATTTGTTAAAAAAAATGGATTAGAAAAATAATAGTAAAAAAATTATGTTCGGTTGGAAAATTTATAATTGCTAAATCAAAAGACAATAAAAATATGTTTTTATTAATTTACGTTTTAAACCATTTATGCTTTGCCAGTTGCCGTATCTTAATCGCCGAATCCCAAAACCATTCAATGTTTTAATGCTTGGATGTTCTACTAATTTGTTATTTTGCTATGTAGGGTGGAGGTAGATCAGACCATGTTGGTCCTGCGATACTTTCGAAGGAACATTTAGTGAGAAGCGGCGCAAAATCATGGATTTAGACGTAAATGTGGCATGGCTGCGTGTCCTTGCACCGTGTGTAGGATCACTGCAGTGAGCTCCTACCTGTCCTTGCACAGTGCCGATACTGGCTGGGGGGGATCTCAACTGCTACGTGTCCCACTAGCAGCTCTCCGCACTGCTGTGTTGATGGCCAGGATTGTCCTTCCATGCACCGCTTGTTATCGCACGTACTGCCAGCTACGTCTCCACCGACTGACGTTTGACATTTGTGGAAACACAAATACGTAATTATCCAGCCAAGTCTCATTCTAATGTTCTAAGACATATGCCTAATGTCGAAACAATTATTTAAAAATTGCACTCTTCAAACGATGCTAAAACTATGAACAATTTTTTTTTTTGTTTTTGCTGTAGCCTTTGCTGACGGAGAGCAGAGAATGAAGTCCAAAGGTTTGTTTCAAAAGGGCTTCAATAACTACGAGTCTCGACCAGTCATACAGTGAGTGTTCCATTTGTATGTAACAAATCACACTAGTTACATGTACAATACGACAGTATTCCTTGCAGGTACAATTGGCCTCCGATATTGTTACTTTTATGGTACAGTCACGCTCACATCTAATAGGCCATACACTACTAGACACAGTTTGCGGCCTGTCACCATTGTTGTTTCCTGGAGGGAACTTTGTTTTCTTTATCCGATTCGCCCGACGCCCTAACATCTAGTTGTACATTAATGACAAGAATTGGGGCAGTATGTCATTAGCGGGTGTGTGCAGTGCTCTACATTGAGCTGATAACTGGATCTTGTGAGATGGCGTGCGTTGAGAGCCGCGTCCTGGAGACAAGACGAGGTCGGCGGAGTGGGGGGTGCTCCCCTACCCCACCCTGACACTTGGGAACTACTTCCAGGCCTCTCTGAAGCCGCCGACCACATCAACAAACTGGCTCGGGCCCCGCGCGTCAAGGCTGCTAGCGATGTGTCGACCAACTCACCTCTAGGAAACTTCACAAACACAAAGACGCAGTGATACAACCAAATCGCATTCTATTGGCTCTAAGATATTGCATTGATTCCAAGACCATTATTTAAACACCATGTACCGTTAATAACTTGTTAAACTTTGAAAGAAATTTTCTAATTTGCCGGCGCCATTTTTTTCAATACGAATATAAGCAGGGAGTTTTCTACAAATGCGTGTGCAAAAAGTGGCGGAACAAGTGCTAACAGCCCGTGTATAGACGCGTGGACGAGGCGAGGTGAGGCAGCAGACCAGGTGCATACGGCGGGTTGTACAGCAAAACACAGTAGTGATCTCGACCTAGGTCACCGCCACCCAGCTGACTGCAGCTCGATCACCAGCGTGACGTCACTGCTAGCCGACCTGCGCAGTAGTGGGACGCACTCTCCCCCGCGTCGCGTCGGCGAGACAGACTGACGATGATCTACACCGGCCGTCGTCTTGTGCCTAGAAATTATCATATCGGGAAAAAGTATCGATGTTATTTATATTGGTTATTTATCAAAGTACTGTTTTACGAAACGATATATCGAAAGAAAAATATCGCGTATCGGTACACCGGAATCTGATATTTTATGTATTAAAGGANGTTTTACGAAACGATATATCGAAAGAAAAATATCGCGTATCGGTACACCGGAATCTGATATTTTATGTATTAAAGGACTTGACAAATGTAAAATTGCTTGCAATATTACATACAGATGACGAGGCATTGCAGAAACATGCGGCGCTTGTTTGTGGAGCATGTTGCCACCAAAGTAAACAGAGTGCATTTCTGATTACACTTTTGTATTAATCGCAGAGTTTATTAGAAATATGTATTTTCTATGCCTGGAAAACGATATTGATTTGGATAAAAGGCCTTTGGAATATTTCGACGATATCGACGTGTTGTTGATATAATATCGTCATTTAGATGCATCGACGTTTTTCAACATCCCTACTTGTGCCCATTTACCCAACATCAAGCCAACAACCGTCAAAGTCACGTGGTTAACAAGTTTATTTTTAATTTTCACCACACCCACCTATTAATATGAATAACATACTTTGAGTGACATAATATATTCTAGTTGCATTAAAACTAGGCTACAGGAAGTGTACACATATCTCAAAGCACTGAGGGGCCGCGGTGGTGTAGTAGCTAGACTACTCGTCTCCCAACAAGGCGAACCGGGCTCGATTCCCGGCGGGGTCGTCCCCGGATTTTCGCATGTGAGAATCGTGCCGGACGAGACGCTGGTCGGCGGGTTTTCTCGGGGATCTCCCGNGGACATATCCTCCTTGCGAAGTGCTTGGCTAGAGTTGTGCCGCCTCCAGTCTATGCTGTTCATTTCCACTCCACACTGCCGCCTGTCACTATTCGCCAGATACAAACCTGTACCGATACCTTACAATACCGAGATCATATACATTTAAGGAACTGTAATGGTTTATCCTAGTTGTCTTGGACGAAGTCGAACCCCCGGCGCGCATCCAATATTATCGCCTTAGAAAATTATACTTCCAAAACTAAACAACCCCTACTACAGTAAAGACAAAGTTCTACATTTAATAATGATAATGACTAACGATTTATTATAAAAAAGGTTTATTTCAAAATAAGTAAATGACGCAGTGTTGGGGGAGTGTAGGTATAGTGTCGAGCAAGCTGCGCCTTGCGACTGCCTGAACGCGACCCGCACGACACGTCATCTCCTACTGCGTGCAGGCAGACCACCGATGTGTGACCACTCAGGTCGCGTGTGCAGGCGTCTCAAGCCCGGCGAGTGTAGCCTCTATTTGCTAACCAACATTCGGACATTCATATCCCTCACTACACTAATGTATCTCAGCGCACAGTCTGAGTGGAGAGATTTGGGAGGCTCTTAACATCGACGTCTTGACAGCCGATGAGGGTTAAGCTAGGTGAGTATGGAGCAGCGCCGGAATGAAAAAGCGGGGGAAACGGGAGATCACCGAGAGTTTCAAAGTTATGCACGATAACAACATGGCGATCTCATTTTCTTAGTTAAAAAGGAGAAGTGACATTAACCACATCAGTCAATCAAGGAATCAATTTCAAATAAAATAATTCATAAAATTAAATTTTTACGGAAGCGTGCCTCCCTTATCACTGTAGGTCACAAGTCGTGTGTTTTCTATAATTTTGCTTAAGGAGTTACCTCGCAGCATTTTGACATTTAGTTGAGGAGAGCCACGGAGACGAGTGAACTGATACAACCACTACGCAGGTTTCTGTAGTCCATTCAAGGTTACTTCCAACCTTATTGAAGCCTGCTACAGGTCTACTTCAAGGATATTCCTCCACATCACGCAAACAAATTTTAACCGAATCTACAAAACTACACCATTGGGACACCGCACCACATTCGTGTGCACTCGGTGTAATAATATTTTTCATAAGGACCATTTTTTACTAGACGTTACCAACACACCCATTTTCTCTGTTGTTATTCATATCAATTAAAAATTATAGTTTATAGATAAAATTATTAAATACAAGTTTAATTTAAACAAAAATAAGGTACTTTCTGTTAACACAAGTATAAGATGGCAGTGATATACATACTTAGGAAAGAAACAAACACGTCCTACATGGGGTGTTTTTTTTTAGAGGTTTGACCGCCAATAGACTACATACACGAAGCAAGCGAAATGCCACACAAGGTGCACGAACGAAGTATAAGGTAGACAGGTGTCTCGGGACGACACCAGACTGACACTCGCAGGCACTGAGGCCACTTCGCGCTACACGCAACACGCATAACGACACGCTTGCACGAGTACGTAACACATGGTCCTTCCTGCGTGACGCATGACGTATCACGAGAACAACGTTACTCTGAGTCAACACGTCGAGAGAAACTGTTTCTGTTCACAATGGAATCTCTTACATTTCAAGTTAAGAAGGCGAATTAGGGTTATAACTTTGATAAAGCCACGAAGAAACTGCAAACGTTGTGTGTTAGTGGTTTATTCCGACTGTGGAAACAAACAGATGAAAATAACCGTAACAATCAAACGCGCTTTGGAGATGGAGAAAGGGTTTCCGGGCAAGTGTCCATAAATCGTGAAAAACATATCAATAAAGTTAAATTGTACTTCGTAAAATGATTACATTTGTAAACTTAATTACAAACATTAAACCCTACATGCAGGCATTNTGGAATCTCTTACATTTCAAGTTAAGAAGGCGAATTAGGCTTATAACTTTGATAAAGCCACGAAGAAACTGCAAAAGTTGTGTGTCAGTGGTTTATTCCGACTGTGGAAACAAACAGATGAAAATAACCGTAACAATCTAACGCGCATTGGAGATGGAGAAAGGGTTTCCGGGCAAGTGTTCATAAATCGTGAAAAACATATAAAGANGAAAAACATATCAATAAAGTTAAATTGTACTTCGTAAAATGATTACATTTGTAAACTTAATTACAAACATTAAACCCTACATGCAGGCATTTTTATTGTTATGTGGAGCATTATTTGAAAATTTATAAAATTCATAGACTTTATAAATATTTCTGAATTAACACCCAAAATAATCGTGCGTAGTCCGTACTTGAAATATATCCCAGCCTCTATAATTGGCAAAAATAAAACAACAAAACCATGAACAGCAATGATAATACAACTTCGTCCCTATTGTGATCGGCCAACAAGATCACAAAGTACAGTCACCAATCACGGAAAACTAGACATTGACAGGATATTGTTTATGTGAAACTAATCCGATGTCTCGTGTCCGTATAAACGGCTTACGTGCTAGTGTTACGTTACACAGTCGTAACGCCGCCGGCCTATCAGCTGTGCTGACGTCAGCACATCCCTAACGTCTACAAAGTTTCAGGTTGTCTTTACAGGACTACGAGACACGTTAACTGTGCCAACTTGATCCCACTCACACTTTCCCATGACATGCAACTTGACAATCCTTGCCATCGCATTACTTAGTTACTGATTTAAAGTCACGACGCGAAGCGTGGTTCGACTTTCAGCCTGATGGTAACATCACAATGGCTATATTATTACCACGATTGATTTTCTGGTTTCAAACTACGGCGATATTTAATGAATATTCTGCATTCTACTACGTTATATTAAATGAAACGGAGGGCCTGAAAACTAACATTTAATTCGATGCTGCCACCATGGCCAGTTCAAAGTTACTCATAGTAATTCAGCAAACGTTTGAGCATTATCTGAAGGGCGGAGACAGAGGCAATAAGCAGCGCTAGCCATGTTACATTACAACTACCGAGAATTGCCCACAAACTACCTCTCATTGACTACATTAGTTAAACGACTCCTTCAGTGGTTGCAGCCTCGTAGAAGATAGATAGGCGAGTTGTCAGTGTGACAGCAGGATTGGGGTACTACGGAGCAGGGGAGAGCTACAGCTGGCCAAACTCATTTACCGTCCACATGTCTGCTGAAACGACGGTTACGACACACACAACTGCCCAGCTCCATCGCTGTTTCTCTTCTGGCACAAACCACCAGCACGAGAGCACGGCAAACGTCAGCGCGGCGCCTTGAGACATCTAGCGGCGCTGTGCGCAACTATGTACCCGCCGCCACGCTACTGCCATCTACCGGCGACACGTACAACTACTCACTCCGCTACATGCTCGCATGATGCTTCAACTGTGTCACTGTGCTTCAAATACACGTTTCTACAAGAAACTATTAAACACGCCTCCGATGTGCTCATTTACGAGTGCTTTCAACACGCACACTACAAACACCATTTCGAAGTACTCCAAAATTGCTAACAACTGCTTTTCAAAGCAATTTTATTTCAAAATATATCTGCGGTCGCGGTGGCTAAGCGGTTAGCCTGCTCGACCGTCACTCCCGGATTTTTGCATGAGGGAATCGTGTCGGATGATGCCGCTGGTTGGCTAGTTTTCTCCCGCCCTTTCACTCAGGCGCTGCTCCATACTTACCTCAGCCACCCTCATCGGCTCTCAAGACCTCGCTATTAAGAGCCGCCCAAATCTCTTCACTCACTCAAAATCTATGTGCCAGATAAACTACTTTATGGCCCTGCATTTACATACTTTTCACCAATAAACTACTGGGGTTACTTCACGAAAGATGAGAACCTTGTTTAAGCGGCGATTGTGTAGCATTGTCGCCCTCATCGCACCCGCGCTTCACGGCCTCAAACGCCGAACATAGATACAACGGTATCTCTGCCACCGAACGTTTTGTGCCCTCGGCAGTTGCAACAAGAATGTAATTTATCTTAATGATACCATTGCCCTTACTGCTCAATAAACCAGCATCAAACGTTCATAATTCCAAACGGGTAAACAGTTGTATGCATTATGAGGGTGGCCACCCCTGTTAGTTTCATTAATGTGGGATATGTTAATGAGAGTTTGCTCTTATGTTAAACATCATAAAACAATGTTCGGAGAATTGTAATTTAATTTCACTTTGTTCACTATATTTTGCTAAAATACAGTATTAAATCTCGTTAATATTCAGCTAATTATTTTGCATAAAGAATCATCTAGAGAAGTTTGTTGGTGGAATACCGCCCAACCCCGCATATTGTCTATAAATGGTCGTATTTATTTAGTAACCAGTATAAATAAAAACAGTAAGTGCAATGATGTATAAGTAACGGCTAATAAGAAATATTTTACGGGTAAAATGTTATTAAACTGAGTTTTGTTACGTTATTAGTAATGTAAACAGTTACTATTGATATATTTACATTTATTCAGGAAGGACAGGTAGAAACATATTTCACTCCTACTATATATATATATATATATATATACACACACACACACACATCAGCGCAAAATAGTGTGTGCGCCCTAACCTTGGCCTCAAGACACCGTGCGTTTGTATTGTTTTCCCGAAGAAGAAACTCAAACAGGCCGAACTTGTCGCCTTTGTTTAGTTTTGAGCCTACTTACCGAGGAAAAACTCACNTTGAAAGTGCATTATGTAAGAATTAAATTCAGAGATATATATTGTTGTTAATCCAACATTTTGGAATATAGCACCCAATGAAAAAATATAACCTTTATGTTATAACTAGAAAACCAATCAATTAATTATCGCCACATTTGGAGTGTAAGTAATGCTATGGTAGGTCATGTAAATGTGCAAAATTTATTTTGATTAGTCACTTATTTTCAAAATGGCGTCCATGACAATATTTTAAGTTTATATCTACCATACCATTTGACAAATGTCGATCAAATGTTGTATGCTGAAAGTTTCTCTTACAAGCATCATATATGCCAACATGTAGCCACTTTTGTTTGCCATTTTGTAAGATAGCGCCACATGAAATAATGAAGTTTCTTATGTCATATCTCGGAAAACAATTGACCTATTGCTACCAAGTATGGCAAACAATTAGTATTGAGGCAGGTAATGTAAATTAGCGTGTTTTAAATAAGATAAAACACTTATTTACAAAATGGCCGCCAGGTAGTCATTTGAGCAGAGTATGCTGTATTGTCGAAATCATGTAATCAATTCCAACTTAACTTTACATGCTAGCGGTATATATTACAACTATCAAATGTGTACATACGAAGTATCTTTTGTCCGCCATCTTGCAACACATGACAAATTAAAAATTTTGTCAGATCTCTGGAAAAAAATAACTGATTTATTCCACATTTGGCATACATGTAGCACTACTGCAGACCATGTAATTTTATGTTTTGAGTGAGACACTTATTTTCAAAATGGTGGTCATATATACATTTCAACTCAGTCTGTTATATATACGAAACTAATTTCAACTGAGATCCTAACTTTGTAGGCTGGCAATAATAATAATAATAATAATTGTATATACAGAGTCTCCTTTCTCCGCCATTTTGCAAGATAGCTCCACATTAAAATATACATTTTTGTCATATCTCGGAATACAATCAACTGATCCCTGACAAATTTGGCGAAACAAATTATACTGTGGTAGGACATATTAATTTATACGTTTTAAGTGACTCAAACACTTATTTTCAAAATGACGTCCCTGTAAATATTTCAGATTAATGAACCCTATCATTAAAAAAAAACATAAGACTGATTACAACTGAAGTTGATGCTCCGAATCCTACCTCTGTAATGCAGTTGATTGCATGCTNAAAAAAAACATAAGACTGATTACAACTGAAGTTGATGCTCCGAATCCTACCTCTGTAATGCAGTTGATTGCATGCTGGCTTATGATATTAGGTTTCCTGGGTTCGAGTCCTGGGTGAGGCATGTGTGTATTTGTAATTGTATCACTACTGTTTCATATGTTTCTGGATTCATCTCTAATGATATTGCAGTCCAAAATACGTCAATGCCTACTTACCATATAAGCTTTTAAGAACATTATTAAAAATTATTTGCACACAT
Organism: Clitarchus hookeri; assembly: GCA_002778355.1. Lineage (NCBI taxonomy): Eukaryota > Metazoa > Arthropoda > Insecta > Phasmatodea > Phasmatidae > Clitarchus > Clitarchus hookeri. Next base: position 495,308 of record NQII01000665.1, read on the forward strand.
GTAGAAGAAAGTAGTCTCAATTGTTACATCAGCAGCGGCTTGTTCTTAACGCCATCAGTTTTGCAGCGATAGTACATAGAAATGTATACTTTTTTTTTCTTCAATTGTAACACATTTTATACACATTACAACATAAATAAAGTTTGGATTCGTGATTTAAAATGGAAACGCGATTTTAATGTTTACAGACTCACTAAAATCTGTACTTAGATGTGATTGTGGAACTGTTACAAACTGGACGTTGGCGAAACTAGCGGCGTGGCTTTGTTGAACCACAAGGTCTTCCTTCCTGCGCTAAATACCTATAAAATTACCAAATCAAGTTTGTACACGTTACTATTTCTAACCTACCTGGACAAGTCACGAGGTTGTGATAAGTCTGTGTTTCCACGGCAGAAGTAAATATTGTATTGCTACTTAACGTGCACCATGTCGGTTGGGCAAGTGAGTTTATACAATCAAAATGGCCGCCGCTGTGTTGACATTACGCTGGTCCGGTGCATGAACAAAATATTGGACGTACGAGATTTATATACCTTATAACTTTAAAAATAGATTTTTGTGAATACAAAAATAATAACTTGAAAGTCTTATTTGTTTATTTATCACACCTTTGTAAATATTAAATATGGCTCTAGACCTAAATTTTGAGCATTTATGCGTTATGCTTTTCGAAATACGCCAGCGTTCTTTGACAGGTGGAAAATGTACAGATACGTTATGCAGCTTTCTATAAAGTAATCATGGCACGAAAAACCCAAAAACAGAGTTAAAACTACTTCGCTACCATTCACTATATGCAATATGCACAGTGAAGGATCTTATTGTGATGAAGTGAAGAAGGCCTTAACTGGACGGTCTGCCTGATCACACTTTTAAACATTAAACCAGGGCACGAGCGTGATTGCAACAGCATATTGTGAAAGACAGTTGCAAAAATCCCATCCCCTCCACCGGCCAGTAAACGGGGCCGCAATATTAAACACCACGCCCGATATAGGCCAGCGTAACACCAGCAGCAGCAACTTTTGTCGTCGACCCGACCAAACAGAAGACCACGGAAGATGGATGTGTCCGGCCGTCGTTAACCGCCTCCATAGAATTAGCCTCCAGCAACATGAACAAGGTGGGGACTTTCCAATTAGACTGTAGTAATAATGGCGTTAAGANTCCATAGAATTAGCCTCCAGCAACATGAACAAGGTGGGGACTTTCCAATTAGACTGTAGTAATAATGGCGTTAAGAATAACACAATATAATTAAAGTAATTAGCATCTTGGTTTTCAAATTAAAGCTCCTCCGATCAATAGTCACTTAAATAGTTAATGTAAATACCTTAATTTAATAAACTCCATCTTATACTGTTGTGTTCTACNCCGATCAATAGTCACTTAAATAGTTAATGTAAATACCTTAATTTAATAAACTCCATCTTATACTGTTGTGTTCTACCGAATCATGACTAATTATTGAGCTACGTCCTTAGACACTTTCATGTCTTAATGACTTAAAAGCTAATTCAGAACACTGTGCATTCCCCCTCACCCAAGGATAGACGCTCATCATTAAAAAAAACATTTCCTCCCACGTTTTAAATCAGCAAGTTAGGAAATTTAGGCAACTGGAAAAAAATATCCCTATGGTTACTACACACGCAACGATATTTCTGCCTCCCAGTGACTGGACATAAAACTCATTACACATGCAAATAATGTACGTATAGTAGTTTTGCGGGGGAAAAATTAGATTCTGTGAGCAGACGCTAGCATAAAGGTAGACCCACCACGGGTACAAAATCATAAAAAACCGTTACCTACGGCAAACAAAATTTCTGTATTTTCATACATTCGTATGCGCTCGCTCCATTAAGAGATATATCTGATCCACGGTAAAACACCCCCACCCTCCCAGGTAGAGTCACACCACACTGCTACGTGACTTAAACCGAATGAAAAGTAACATACGAACATGTGTATGTATATGTGTGCGGTCTCTAATCCAGCAGATGTCCATAGTATTAACTCTTTATGAATTACGCTAGCTGAAACACAGTTTTATTTCCGAGATGCAAGTCCACCATGCAGAATTAAACCACAATATGAATTCCAGCAAAGACACGCGAATACAGCTCTCATTCACCACCCTTCAACCTCGTCGAGATATACAGGACGAGTATAAAAGAATACCCCAACTTTGAAGGTCTATAATATCAAAACCAAATAACCTACAACCTTTATTGACCAATCAAATGAACCGAGGAACCGTGAAGTGTGTTTACCATACATTCATAAATGTTCAATGTAACCACCACGAGCGGCCCGAACGACATCTACGCGATAATCAAACTCGTTCCACGCTCTTGTCAGCATGTCCGGTGTTACGGTTCGGATGGCGCCCGTAATTCTCGTTTTGAGGTGGTCAATTTTAGGTTTATTTGGTATAACTACCATACGATTTGACCAATTACAACCAAGTTTTGTACGCTGGCAGTATCTACCACAAACACATATAATCCAAAGACGAACCACTTGCGTCGACCATTTTTTTTTAATAGCGCTGAATGTAAAAACAAATATGTTACATTATATCTCGAAAACTACTGAACCAATTTTCGTCCAATTTGGCAGATAAGAAATACTGTGATCAGCCAGGTAAATATGAATAACGAAACTTTAATAGGCACTTATTTTAAAAATGGTGGCAATATCAATATTTTAAGCATCAAATAATAAAAAACCAAAACTTTTGTGCGCCACTTTGTAAGATAGCACTATGGGAATTTATCAAGTTTGAGTGTCATTTCTCGAGAAACATTTAACAGATTCCTACCACATTTGGCAATAAAGTAGTACCGCCGCAGTTAATATGTAAAAATATGTTTCAAGTAAGTGACACTTATTTTCAACATGGCGGCCATTTAGATATTTTAGCATTGTATGCTATATCTTCAAAAACATTTATTCAAATCACACTTAACTTTGTATGGTGGGAGCATATACAACAAACATAGAATGTGTCTACACAGAGCCTCTTTTGTCCTCAATTTTGTAAGACAGTGCCACACGAATAAATAAAGTTTTTATGCCAATCTCGGGAAAAAATTGACCGATTCCTATNCAATTTTGTAAGACAGTGCCACACGAATAAATAAAGTTTTTATGCCAATCTCGGGAAAAAATTGACCGATTCCTACTAAATACGGCAAACAAGTAGTACTGCGTTAGGTAATGTTAACTGATAAATTTTAGGTATGTGAGACACTTATTTCAAAATGTCAGCCATATAGCTATTTTAGTTTTACAGGTTATATCGTCGAAACCATGTAATTAATTCCAAAGAAACTTTGTTTAGGTAATGTTAACTGATAAGTTTTAGGTATGTGAGACACTTATTTTCAAAATGTCAGCCATATAGCTATTTTAGTTTTATAGGTTATATCGTCGAAACCATGTAATTAATTCCAAAGAAACTTTGTATGATGGCTGTATATATTACAAAAATCAAATGAATACACAAAAATCTCTTGTCCGCCATTTTGTAAAATAGTATCACTTGACAAATTGAAATTATGCTATCTCCGAAACAAAAACGATTTCTACCAAATTTGGCATACAGTTGGCACTATGGCAGGCTATGTAAACTAATAAATTTTAAGTGGGTCAGACACAAATTTTCAAAATGGCGGCCATATTAACATAACATTTTAGATCCAAATTTTTACCTACAAAACTGCAAAACGAATTTCAACCTAACTTTGAAAGCTGACAGTATCAGGTGTATCCATCAAAATTATATATGCAAAGCCTCATTTCTCCGCCATTTTGTAAGATAGTTCCACATGAAAAAAATATAGTTTTTATGCCGTATCTCGAGAAACAATTAACTGATTTCTTTCCAATTTCGCGAAGAAGTTGTACTGTAGTAGGCTATATTAATTCATATGTTCTAAGTATGTAAGTATTTATTTCCTGAATGGCATGTATACTAACATTTTACTTAGTGTGGTATATCTACTTAAACTATGTAACAGATTTAAATTTAACTTGATATATTTTATCTGTGACAATCGAATGTGCTAATATATATACTTTTTGCCTTTAATTTATGAAGATCGTCACATGATCAATGGAGGTTTTATGCCATATCTCGAGGACCAATCACCCGATATGCATACATAGATCCTCCTTTACTGCATTTTTTTTTTTGCAAAGTAGGGCAGGTAAGTAAATTAAACATTTTGTCATATTTGCGGAATAAGTCGACGAATTTTCACTTTTGCACACCTACAGAAGGCCAAGTATAGTTACATGATTTAAATGTGGTCAGGCAATGATTTTAAAAATAGCGACCATATAAATATTTTCAGATGTTTGGCAGATATATTTAACAATTTCATTAAACCTTTATGCTGAGAGTATCTATTACAAACATCGTGTACAGAGTCTCTTTTTAAGCAATTTTGTAAGATAGCCTCATTTAAGACAATAAGGTTTACGCCATATCTCGGAGACCAATCATCCGATTTCCATCAGATTTGTCACACAAGTAGCGTTATGGTAGACCATGTAAACTTATGTGTTATAGTGGCTCAGACACTTATTTTCAAAATGATGGCCGAGTAAATATTTCAGGTTAGTGGACCCTGTCATTCAAAACATTCTACTGATTACATCCGAAGTTGACGCTCGGGTCCTATCTCCGCGATGGATTTGATTGGAAGCTAGCTTAATTATACGAGTTTTTCTGATTTCGAATCCCGGGTAAGTCACTCGTGTATATTAAATGTCTTTGTATTGTTTCACATGTTTATCTCTAGTGATATTGCTGTCAATAAGACATCAATACCTACCTACCATCTAAGCTTTCAAGAACTACACTAAGATTTATTTGCACCCGTGTTGAGGAAAGTAGGTTTATTAGTTATAATCCATTCACGGTATCTTCGATACTTTTGAAAAGAACCTTTGAAAAATCACCCTAGGAGTTACATGTTCAATTGGTTATAAAAAAATTGTATATAGAAAAAGGTTTTGTCTTGCTTTTAGCACTGAAGCACTATATAAATTGGTTGTTTTAAGTATATTTTTTCAATAAATTATAATAATTTGTTAAAAGTCCGTACGAATTAACAACGGATTTTGAAGGGACATGTTGGTTATAGCTGAAAAGAAATAGTTCGTAGGTTAAATATTAATATGTATAAATTTAATGCCGTAATTGTAAAGTTAATATTGCTAAACTATATATTTACATTTTTACGTAGCACTCATGGGTAAAGATTTCACTGTTATTAATTGAAATTAAATAAATTTCAGTGTCTGTCCAGCGGACTCATACACTCCATCTTGTCCGTTTGGGCACGTTTTTTTCAGAAGTATAACCACGCCATATTGGATATTGGAGACGCTGAATTGTGGTTATAAAACTAACGTAACACATCCTTTCTACTTATAAGATAATTCTAGGTTAAGATGTAATTTTAGTATTAGCGTTGTTATTTCTGCAGTTTATCAAATAAACGTGCAAAATATAGAAAGGCATTTGAATATTTCCGTTACGTAATTCCCTTCGCAATCCTTAACAGAAAAAAATATTTTAAAAGAATGAAAAGGAATCGATTTTTGGTCAATAACTGATAATCGATTATTTTCGAAAGCTTTTTGTGGAGCGTAAGAGATAGCAGCACATTAGCGTTGGCTTACACGTATTTCTCTTATATCGTCTTTGCGTCGCACGTAGTGTTTTGATGTTGTGGCAGTGAAGTGAGACAGTTTCTTGACGGAAAAGCGATGTACATACCCCCCGGGTTTAAAAATGAAAGTGATTTTGTTCGCTGAAGTCAAACCTTTAGCTCGGCGCCCGGCACTTAAGCATCATTATGAAACGTTAGTGCGGGGCTGGAGGAATTTTTTTTTCACTTATAAGTCGCACCCCGAGTTTTCAATAAAAATTTTAAAATAAAATGTACGACTTATATGCGATAAAATAGAATAAATGGTACCCATTTATCACAGTGAAATCTTTAACCTGAGTGCTACTTCCAAAAGTTTATTATGTAAAATTTAACTTTTTCCTTACAGCAAATATGTAAATAAATCTTAATATAATAAGTAAACTTTAATTAAATTATATAATTAACAGTTCCGATATATACTTCAATCTACCTTTTTGTATGTATTACAATATTTTGCTAAATTGATTAGCATTTTTTAGACATTTGGAGAATTTTATTAAAGTATATGACAGTTAAGATTACATGGCATTGTTTCTCTTCAAAAATAAATTTTGGTAGTTCCCACATGGACACTGTTAACAAAATATTTGACAGTTCCCACATGGCACCGTTTGTTTACAAAATATTATAGAGTTCCCACATGGCACTGTTTGTTTACTAAATATTATAGAGTTCCCACATGGCTGACAAATGTTTTGCAAACTGTCCACAGTGTACGCAATGTTTCGTTTACATACTGCGGAAGGATACATAATCGGCGCCCTGAAAGTAGATCTTTAGCAGGGCTTCAGAAAATCTTGAAGTTACCGTGAATACATTTATATCAGTAACTTCTTGTTTCTACTTCCGTGGATTACGGGCTTACGTCTCTCTCAGTAAATACATATAATAGGAATACGACTTTCTGCCAGAAAAGGCTGATATAGACTAATCTACGTGTCAATATGTCCAACTAACTACCTAAGCCCGTGCGGTTGTATTTATAATATAAGTGTATTCAAAGAGAAAAAAATTGTGAAAATGGTAAGAAATCTTATTTTCATAGCTTGCCCGTGCAGTTTCTTGAAGAATTAGGAGGAAAGCACACCGGCAAAGTCATAGTTACATGTACGTACTTGGATGACGTGTAATAAGTGGCACCGTCACATATGTAATTAGCAGAGGACGGCGTGAGTAGGGAAGCATTGCACGCCGGTTCAGCGCCTCGTACGTAAGGGCGATGTGGCGATGGGTGAGAGTGTTATTGTCGCCCGTATCGCCATGCCTGAAACACGGTAACAATAATGCGTGTGAAGAGTAGGGCAGTTGTGTCCGGTGGACCAGGAGGCTGGCGAGGAGTCGTCATGGCGACAACCGGCTGCTGTGGATCGATGTAGCGAGGCGCTGCGTGTGTGCTCGGGGTGCTCCCAGCCCAGTGGCCCGGACAGCCTGTCCTCTACTTCTCACACACACAGCTTCATTAAGGTTCGCCTTCACACCTTTTGCAGAAAGTCGTCGTTTTTTGTGTCATTTCTGTTTCACACCTATTATTAGAAATGTTTGATTATAGAAGATTTACAATTTACTAAATATTTTAAGGGGTACGTTTGTATTTAACTTTCACTGTGTGTTATTTCCTGCTTGCGAAAAATCAGGAACTTAAGTGATAGAATATAAATAAATTCTCGACATTTTACAACAACCGGATAACACACAACTAAAATTACGCACAAATATATTAAACAACGCGTAAAATGTAAATTTTCTATAATCGTGCATTGTCAGTAATTACTATGAATGCGAAATTATGAAGCGAAAAGTAATAATTTCTGCTGAAGGGGTGGAGCCGAGCCTTAACATTAACTCGGAGGAGGACAAGTGTCAACATTCGCTTTGCACAGTTACCAGCAGTTCACGTTCTTCTCTCATGAGTATTCTTTGTACTTCCCCCAAAATACAAGTACGTACTCAAGTGTACTCCATTCATGGTTACTTACAACTTTTTTGAAACCCTGCCAAATTATACTTCCAGGATATTTCTCTGCCTCGTGAAAACAAAGCTTTAATATTATAGAAAAATACACTAAAGAAACGCCGCACAGCATTCGCGTACACTCAGTGTAATAATATTTCGCATAACAACTATTTATTACTAGGCATTACGAACACATCTTTTCTCCC
>NQII01000665.1:505710-536118 GCA_002778355.1 Clitarchus hookeri
TATCTGTAGGTGTGATATGTCTGCGTGGCTGGCTGTTAACCAGGAGGGTGTGAGGTATGATGACAGGCATGTTGGTTAGTAGAAATGGTTGAAATGTATAACTTCAATATCAGGCCTGTCAGCCTGGCAATATTATTTGTATGTATGGCTAATCATCAGCAAGGGGTATGAAAAAAAATGTGGGTGCTGTATGACCTCTGTGCAGGATTGTCGAAGGTAGCTCGTTGTTGATATGTTCGGGGTGGGCTGTGCATGCACACTTCATTGGCTCGATGTTAGGACTGGATGGTATCTTTATTGTTATGGGTAGAAGGGTTTGATAAAGTGGTTTTTTTTGTATGACAATTTTGCTAGCATGGTGTCTGGGTGTATATCTCCATGCTTGATACTCTCTTGGAATTGTTTATATGTGTGGTAGTGTGTGGTTTTATTATCTTTTTGAATGGCTTGTATATATGGCTGGATTACTTTTAATATTGGTACAGCTTAATGGTATGTGCTATCGGTTTGACTTGGCTGTACAGTTAGTTGGCTTGTACAGTTGGTAGAGCTGATATATTGGCGTTGTCTGACCTGATCTCATGTTCGGCTGGTTTGGCAGTATGGCNTTGTACAGTTGGTAGAGCTGATATATTGGCGTTGTCTGACCTGATCTCATGTTCGGCTGGTTTGGCAGTATGGCCTTAGTGTAGCTTCGATGGTGTGAGCACAGTCGCTTAATGGCATCACTAGTTTTTATGAGCAGAATGTATTAATGGGATATTGGATAGTGCAATAAGGTCAGAATGCTTGGTTGGTATGATTGGACAGTACAGTATGTGTTTTGGGGCCTGGATATTAGATTTGTACGGGTGTCATGGGTGGTTTTATTGATAGCATGGGTGTTATGATTAGAATTAGAATATCTGGTTTGTTGANATTTGTACGGGTGTCATGGGTGGTTTTATTGATAGCATGGGTGTTATGATTAGAATTAGAATATCTGGTTTGTTGAAGATATGGTACGGTTTGTTTATATGTATAGCTTGTGAGGTTAGATGGAATATAAAGGCTGGTAATATATTTTACTGATATGATTGATCGTTATGTCTAGGGTATAATGGACTGTATTGATCATAACATGACTGTGGTATGCTTCGTTTAGAGCCTTGGTACGATTGGTTTTGTTTACTATTGTTTTTCTGGTATTAGTGTATATGCTAGACTAAGTGTTGATATGGTTCGTTGGCATGATAGTGTCTATGGTTTGCCGATATATTCAGATGGTATGTTGTATGCTGTATGTTGTATAGTTTACGATATGGTCTGTGTGGTGCGACTGAGGTAAGTTAGTGTTATGGTGTAAGGTGTGATANTGTATGTTGTATAGTTTACGATATGGTCTGTGTGGTGCGACTGAGGTAAGTTAGTGTTATGGTGTAAGGTGTGATATGTATGGGACTCAGTACTGCTGAGTAATCGATATGGATAATTGGTACACCAGAGGTATGGTATCTGGCAGATTTTGTGGTAATTAGTATGGATGGCCTGTTTTGTTAATTGCTACAGTTGTTTGGACTGCTGGAGGTTTGGTACCTGTCAGGTTTTGTCAGTCCAGTTATTGGCAGTGTATGTCTGGCGTATAGCATTGTATGGCTTTCAAAATGGTATGTGTGCTGGTTGAAGTATGCTGGGTTATGGTTGGTATAATACTCAGTATTTCTGGCTGGTGTGTTTGTTGATATTTATTGTTTTGATTTACAGAATTAAGGCTATTGATAGGATGGTTATTATACTCAGCTTGTTCGTTGGTTACGATTGGGCTGGTTTTGTTGATGGTCAGTGTGTTTGACTGGTGCCAATTGGTGTGGGAAGAAGTTTATTGTGTTGCGGTGTTTCAAATGGTTTTTATGGTATGCATTATATGTTTGCTTGGTATGGCTGGTGTATTTTTTATACTGATAGTGGTTTATATGGTGACTAGTATATTTGTATAGTGTCGATTGACAGAGCAGACATATGTAATGGTTGTTAGGTTAGAGGTTGTTCTGACCCGTCTTGTTGTTTGGTATACTTGAGTAATAGTGGATGGTAAGGATTCTGAGTTAGGCAGTATGATAATGACTTAAGATTTTCTTGGGATATATGATATGGTATGGGTGTTTGGTACATGGGGTGTTTTTGAATCAGTTGTTTCATGGATGGTAGGAAGTGTATTGCGGGTTGTTCTGGACTTCGTAGTTGTTTGGTACACTTGAGTTATGGTGGGTGGTACATTTAATGGCATGAGTAGAAGGGAAATGCCGAATCCAGCGCGGGAAAAAGTTGCTTAAATCGGAAGGTACCCCCCTGGGGCTCTAANTTTGAAATGGTTTTTATGGTATGCATTATATGTTTGCTTGGTATGGCTGGTGTATTTTTTATACTGATAGTGGTTGATATGGTGACTAGTATATTTGTATAGTGTCGATTGGCAGAGCAGACATATGTAATGGTTGTTAGGTTAGAGGTTGTTCTGACCTGTCTTGTTGTTTGGTATACTTGAGTAATAGTGGATGGTAAGGATTCTGAGTTAGGCAGTATGATAATGACTTAAGATTTTCTTGGAATATATGATATGGTATGGGTGTTTGGTACATGGGGTGTTTTTGAATCAGTTGTTTCATGGATGGTAGGAAGTGTATTGCGGGTTGTTCTGGACTTTGTAGTTGTTTGGTACACTTGAGTTATGGTGGGTGGTACATTTAATGGCATGGTACCAGCATGCAAACATATACGATGCTTGGTTCAATTTAGGAAACTTAGTTTGACAGTGGCATTCGTGAAATACACCTCCTCTCAGCTCATGAAAGCAATTGGAATATATTATGGAAACAATGGTCGCTGCTTCATCAATGTCTGTGGTTGGCCCAGCACTATCGAGTTCTTCACATGGGGCACCTGCAGCAGCACCACCATTTACTTCTTCAAGTATGACACCGAGAGTGCCATCGACTTCTTCAGGTGTGACACCGACACAGACACCGACAGCGCCATCGACTTCTTCGGATTGTACACCTACAGCAGTGCTGCCATCGACGACTTCGCTAAGGCTTCGTTGCTGGTACCGTGACAAGATATTTGCCTACAGCGATGGTACAATGAAGCTTGAAAGAACTACTTGTGTGGAGAGATCTTGCTGTGCTATGCAGCGATGTAAGTGTCGGTTCAAACATAGCGATAAGCTGAAGAGAGATGGCAAGAAATGTAAAGGTCGAGTTTCAGCAGCCAAGAAATTACCTGTACTAGCTGTTGGCGAAACCACTTCCAACGGATTATACTTGAAGCAATCAGCTTTCAAGGGTACTTTAAAATGTTATGTGATTGAAATTAAGTTTGTAGATACAAAAGTCATATGTACATACCTGGACCACATTTAGCAAAGGATAATCAGTCAATTAACAGAATAAGTTGNCTTTAAAATGTTATGTGATTGAAATTAAGTTTGTAGATACAAAAGTCATATGTACATACCTGGACCACATTTAGCAAAGGATAATCAGTCAATTAACAGAATAAGTTGGAAGGTCCCACAAAATATATTTGGCTGGATTGTAGTCATGAAAAGCCTCAACCTTTGGATGAATAAATCAGTCACCGAGNGGTCCCACAAAATATATTTGGCTGGATTGTAGTCATGAAAAGCCTCAACCTTTGGATGAATAAATCAGTCACCGAGCATTCAAGACTGCGAATTAAACATTGTACAATTTTGACAGCATTCCAGAGGTTGTAGAGGCATTGAATGGAAAACATTGCCGCGAAGAAGAATATATGGCCAAGGATTCTGTCTGGACGTTTGCTAGTGTAGACTGTCTTGAGTTGCATATTAGTAGATTATATTCGTTACATGAAATGTGAGCATGTTGCTAGAAAGTCACTAGATTAATGGTGTGGGGCATGTATGGATTATGTTTTTTATGTTTGTGGTTTGATGTGTGTGTGTGTGTGTGTGTGTGTGTGTGTGTGTATGTATGTATATATATATATATATATATATATATTCAATGAATTAACAAAATTGTTTTATTTCTCGTCAGTGTTGTACCTTGTCTAATTTCCTAATATAAGGAATATGATAGACTTGGTTTGAAGGGTCGCCATTACATGTAGATACTGTAAGTGTGAATGATGATAATAAATAAATTAAATTATGTTTGTAACTCATATTATTTGATAGTTAGTCATACACAGCAAATATGTAAGCACTATCACAGGATGCACACAATCAATTATATGGCAGTTAAGGTCTATGTTGAAATGAAGTGACCAAAAAAATGAAAGTGGAATAATATTATTATAAATTCATAGCAGGATGAATGCAGCAGGCTTGGAAGTATGATTTTTAAACTTGTAGAAATGCGACTCTGGAACTTGGAGGGAGGACCAACATGCCGGGCCTGCTTCAGTGCAGTACATGGTGAAGGGAGGTCCTATATAATTTTTACACTACTANGGGAGGACCAACATGCCGGGCCTGCTTCAGTGCAGTACATGGTGAAGGGAGGTCCTATATAATTTTTACACTACTAGCCTATAATACAACACAGTTATTTTTTTAGTAAACCCAAATGATAAACTAAATAGAAGATTTCGATGGTTAAAGTTATAATGGTATAATGCAAAATGGCAGTAGTGATTTAAACCAAGATGTTGGAGTCGAACGTAGGTGAACAATCAGGGTGAAGCACAAGCGACACAGTGTACAATCTGCAGGATACTTAATCGAAGTGGAATTACACAGCATGAATACAATGAATGTGGTGACTACATCTGTAAGGAATGATAGGGAATGAAAGAGAGGTTACAACGGAAAAAAAATGAAATCAAAGATGGTGGGGTAGGGCGAAGGTGACTACGGTGGAATGACCGTGATTGAAGGAAGGGTNGAAAAAAAATGAAATCAAAGATGGTGGGGTAGGGCGAAGGTGACTACGGTGGAATGACCGTGATTGAAGGAAGGGTGTTGACGACAGATTGCCTGGTGGCTTAGACAAATGAAATCCCATGATGGTGGGGTGGAGCAAAAGCTACTAAGATGGAATGTTACTGCATAAGTAATTGGGAACAAGGTGACAATGTCATTTACGATGGTGGTAGTGACATAATCCAAATTGGTGGACATCAAGGTTGAATGACAAAGGACGAGGAAAATAAATTCAAGATGGTGGACATGGAATGACGAAGCATAAGTAACTGGGAAACAGGATGGTGGTGATGACATGGAATGACTGAGTATGAAAGAAAGATTTTGCCAGCAGCTCATCTGGTGGCTTAGACAAATGAAATAATAGATTACGGGATGGAGTGAAGGCGACTAAAGTGGAATGTAAGAGGACGAGAAAATAGGGATGGAACGATAGAGGATGAGAAAATGAAATCCAAGGTAACTATTCATGATAGGGACAGGAAACAAGATGGTGGACAACATGANCGATAGAGGATGAGAAAATGAAATCCAAGGTAACTATTCATGATAGGGACAGGAAACAAGATGGTGGACAACATGGTGTTGCAAGATGGTGGCTGGAAATGAGATGGCAGCCGGGAACAATATGATGGGGAGTGATGTCAAAGGTCATGGCTCCGATGCTCCGGAGCCTGTCCCAGAAAAAGCGGGTGATTTAGAGGGAAAATGGGGCTTTTTGAGGGTAAAAATAAGCCCCCTAATTGGATGAGAAGGGCCTTGCGTGGGTTATTTTTGTACATGGAGTGCTCCTAACTTTTTTGAGGGAAATTTTGGGGGGAAAAGGAAATACTGTAGGAAATTCTAGGAATTTTGAGTGTTTTGAGGGGAAAGATAATTTTTAGGGAGAAAATGGGAAAAACAACATGGCGGTTAGTCGGAGCCGGAGCCTGGACCCTGGCCCAGAACTGGTATAATCCCTCTACTGGTATTCATTCAGGGGAGCACGAAGAGTGCTTTGTACATCTGTGATGTCAATCCTGTTCTCAGGCCGTATTTCGACATGCAGTATGAACTAATCTTCCAGCACGATAACACGCATTCCCATATCACTAGGGCAACACAACGTGTTCTACATGGCATATGCATGCTACCCAGGCCCGCTAGATCTCCAGATCTCAGCCTCATCGAGCATGTGTGGGACATGATGGGATGGCACCTGACCTCCAGCCCAGCCCTGGCAACGACCATCACCCAGCTACGCTAAATACAGCGAGTGTGGGATACCATAACCCAGAAACACATTCGGCATTTATAAGACAGGGTACATGTCAGAATTGCTGCATGCGTGGCTGTTGCGGGGTGGTTAAACTCCTTACCAAGGTGTCTGCTGTATGTGTTTTATATAATGTTCTGGGTGTCCCGTGGACTTCATGTTTTGATCAGTCCCACATATCACTACCTTCTTCTTGTGTACCTACTTTGGGGCAGATTCCTCAGGGGGTTCTTACATGCATTTCCACTAGTGTAGAAGCTTTCTGAGCATCAATGTTATTTGAAGTGATTATTGCACAATAATATTTAGGCATTAAATTTCATTGTGAAGATAATATCTCTGATAAATATAGTTTGAATTTAGTTACGAAGTAAACAATAAATCACAAAATTCATTACACTTTGTTCTGTAGTGGACTGCATGAAAACAAAAAAGCAGTATTTCAATTTGAAAATAATTTTAAAATAACAATTCAGAGCAAANCGATAGAGGATGAGAAAATGAAATCCAAGGTAACTATTCATGATAGGGACAGGAAACAAGATGGTGGACAACATGATGTTGCAAGATGGCGGCTGGAAATGAGATGGCAGCCGGGAACAATATTATGGGGAGTGATGTCAAAGGTCATGGCTCCAATGCTCCGGAGCCTGTCCCAGAAAAAGCGGGTGATTTAGAGGGAAAATGTGGCTTCTTGAGGGTAAAAATAAGCCCCCTAATTGGATGAGCAGGGCCTTGCGGGGGTTATTTTTGTACATGGAGTGCTCCTAACTTTTTTGAGGGAAAAATGGGAAATTTTGGGAGGAAAAGGAAATACTGTAGGAAATTCTAGGAATTTTGAGTGTTTTGAGGGGAAAGATATTTTTTAGGGAGAAAATGGGAAAAACAACATGGCGGTTAGTCGGAGCCGGAGCCTGGACCCTGGCCCAGAACTGGTATAATCCCTCTACTGGTATTCATTCAGGGGAGCACGAAGAGTGCTTTGTACATCTGTGATGTCAATCCTGTTCTCAGGCCGTATTTCGATATGCAGTATGAACTAATCTTCCAGCACGATAACACGCATTCCCATATCACTAGGGCAACACAACGTGTTCTACATGGTATATGCATGCTACCCAGGCCCGCTAGATCTCCAGATCTCAGCCTCATCGAGCATGTGTGGGACATGATGGGATGGCACCTGACCTCCAGCCCAGCCCTGGCAACGACCATCACCCAGCTACGCTAAATACAGCGAGTGTGGGATACCATAACCCAGAAACACATTCGGCATTTGCAAGACAGGGTACATGTCAGAATTGCTGCATGCGTGGCTGTTGCAGGGTGGTTAAACTCCTTACCAAGGTGTCTGCTGTATGTGTTGTATATAATGTTCTGGGTGTCCCGTGGACTTGATGTTTTGATCAGTCCCACATATCACTACCTTCTTCTTGTGTACCTACTTTGGGGCAGATTCCTCAGGGGGTTCTTACATGCATTTCCACTAGTGTAGAAGCTTTCTGAGCATCAATGTTATTTGAAGTGATTATTGCACAATAATATTTAGGCATTAAATTTCATTGTGAAGATAATATCTCTGATAAATATAGTTTGAATTTAGTTACGAAGTAAAAAATAAATCACAACATTCATTACACTTTGTCCTGTAGTGGACTGCATGAAAACAAAAAAGCAGTATTTCAATTTGAAAATAATTTTAAAATAAGAATTCAGAGCAAATAATTTAAGTAAAAAATTCGACAGTGTGGCACATTGTAACGTTGCCCCATGTCTGGGCCGTCATGTTTGTACGTCGCTAACTGGAACAGTGGTTAATCGTCGCCCCACGGTTTGGTAACCATATTTGTAATGTTCCACCGTCTGGGTTAACAAATGGAAATTACGACTAGGTTAGCTCAATCGGTAAAAGCATGCAACTTTAAATGCGCCAAAACTAATATGAAAATAAGGTCCAGTTTTTGTTAATTACGTTGTACTTTTATTTATAATTTAATAAAACAGTTCTCGCACAATCGTCCTGTATGCAGAGTACGAACAGCTTCACAGGCAAACAAACGGAGAGCAGCGCCACAGTCGTTTAATTATTCATTTACGTCTTGAACACTTGTCTCGTAGCGACCTCCCACACCGGCGGAGAAATAAACGAGTAGGTTAAAGTTTGCTGGTGTGAGGGTTCTTTGCCATGCCCGACGCAGCCTCAACGAGTGCTGGTTGTCAACTGCTGGTCCTTCACCGTTATCTGTCTCCATTTTGGCGTGGGCCGGGCAACCACTTCCTACGCCATTCCGAACTGCGTCGTAGGTAAAATATAATCCAAAACTTCCAGAACAAAAACTGTCGACGCAGTCTGAAAAGTTTCTATCGACAAATGCTGACACTAATAAGTCTAAGATTTCCTTAAACGGCAAACTATGCCCTATAAACAATATACCACGATAAACGGACTCCCGAGGCTTTAATTTCAAATCCCGATAAAATATTACGAAGCCTCTAAAACTAAAGAAATTTAACCAGGTATCCCGATAATTAATATATTGCATCATTACAACATTTTCAAATACATTCAAAATCACTTGATCAAATTTGATGGATGGAAATATTTGATGTTCGTATTAGTCTCCAAGTTGTATTGTCATATATATTTGAAAGCGAAAATTTGACAGAGTGACAGCGATTTAAGGCTTCGGTAGGCTAGTGGGGTATTTGTATGGCATGACACACGACTATTAGAAAACTTTGCCCTTCTGTTCCCTTGCCTGGCATAACACAACTGCACATACATACACTTCTATCTCAGAAAGAGAAGGAGCCAAGACTTATAACTGGTTTCTCGTGTGGCAGGACTGTCCAAACAAGAGCGAACCGAGGCCCGAGTTCGGTTCATCTGTCAAGCGGAGGGCTGCATCCGGAATGAAAGAGTTTCACTGCTATGGCATGCACATGAGAATGAGTAATTACAAAAGTTCTTACCTGGTTCTAAATGATAATTTTATGGAATATCCATATAATATAAACTATTTTATAGAATTCACATAATTCACGATGTAAAACAATGTTGTGTGCGATCTACATACTCTATGAACTCGAGATTTTAACTGCTGAATATTAGTAAATAATGCGCCTGCATTCACGCGTCGTCGTACACGAAGTTTTATACAATGGATGTTGTTAGGCCATCTCACAATGAAAACTGTATATTTGAGTCAAGTTCTTGTACGTATGTATGCTTGTTGTGCGCGTGTGTTCCAAAGCAGGAGCTACGTACAGTCTCTTCATGGTCAACTGACCACTCCTGAAAGTCCTGTTTAACATCTACTTCCCTCCTCAATTTGTGCCCTTACACCACACGTAACAGGGGCCATGGTGGCTGAGCGGTTAGCCTGCTCGCCTCCCACCAACGCAACCCGGGTTCAATTCCCGGCCGGGCCACTCTCGCATTTTCGCATGTGGTCGGAGAGTTTTCTCGGGGATTTCCCGTTTCCCCCACCCCTTCACTCCGGCGCTGCTCCTTACTCGCCTCAGTCACCCTCATCGGCTCTCAAGACCTCGCTGTTAAGAGCCGCTCAAATCTCTTCCCTCACTCACATGCAATACTTGCATTGCCCCGAACCTCACAACATTATTCATGTACCAGTCAAGTGGAAACGTCACATCGTTGCTGACCAAGATGTGTTGGTAATATGCCTACCCGTAGAAGGACTTGGTTTGCCATACATTTAAACATTACACTCGCAACACAACCTCAAGACTTGGAGCTGCCAGCTTAGCAGGGAACCGGCATGCTAGTGAGTACGGTAGCACATGTGCAATTAACGGGCAGCGATAGTTATCAAAAGAGGCTAACTTGAGGGTGAAGAGTGAGTTTGAGTGGTGCAGCTTGCAGGTGTGTGAGAGTAAGATGGAGGGAGGGAGGTAAGTGGAGAAGTGGCAGTACTCACCAGAGAGGTAGTGAGGACTGAAGTGGTCCAGCTCTATGTCGGGAGGACCAGCTCGCATGGCTGCCAGTGGCTGTACTCTGGCCGCTCATGCAGCTACACACAGCCTCTCGCCTCCCATCTGCACACACACACACATATCTCACACTACACGGTCTCAGACCAGCATCAACCATGGCACACACATTAACCCTATACAGTTCAGTCGGATTTTAGTTTTACGGAATCCAACAGAGAAAAACATAGAGAATGCAATCATAGACACCTGTTCTTAATAACATAACAGAGTAAATATTGTACCAGAGTGATTTTTTCTGCAGAGCTAAACTTCTGACGTCATAACCATCTAGATGTTACCGCGGCCCAAGATGATATGCCAAATAAATGCACCAACATTGCAAATGGTTCCTCACAAAGTCCTAAATAACCGTTATCTAGGACGATTATTTTTATAATTTTCCTATGCTGCCTTCCAAATATTTGAGGAATTCAACTAACCCATTTTGAGTTAATCTATGTTCCATGCCGAACTAATGCTGACCTTTTTAGAACTAAGTCTTAAATATAATTGATGGTTATTTTAATACACACATATTATATATGTCATTAATTATGTTCAAGACTGACAGTGAAAATGCTACTTTGTTGGGACATAGATTATTATGTTGTTATAATTTACATACGATTATCGTTCGACTTATTGTACTACTGTTTCTGCAGTCATTCTCAGAACGTAGTCGATAATTAATTCCCAGTTAATCCGTACAGTAAACAAATATTGGTATTCAATTTATTCAATCATCTAATTGATACATTATCTCGTGTCAAAGAACATATTTCAATAATCAATGCTGAATACATTTTATGGCTCAAAAACTGGTAACACCACTATGACTCTCCCCCTTAAGGGCAAATACGCTCGTCTGCGCCAGCAATGTTGTGCAGGTAACAACTTGTCGCTCCTGTCACCATCCCTCCCGTGGTTGGTCATTCTCTCTGGAATGACGGGAATTTCCTGCGGGGCGATAAACATCTCCGAGACTCGGTGGACACTGCTGCGTTGCCAAACGTAAATGCTAGCGGGAAAAACCTGTCTTAGGGAGGCAGGTGAGTAGAAGAAGAAAGAAAAGAAAAGAAAAAAGGGGGTACTTTGGCGCAAGGGAATAGGGCGGCGGAGCTAGAAACTGTTCATGGTCTGTCATTCAGGTAGTCTTGAGGACATTTTCTCTCAAAATTTCCCGTTCTCCCTATTAAAAAAAGCACAAATTCCTAATTGCAAAAAAAAAAAAAAAAGATCACCCGAAAGGCACTTTTCGATCGATTGGAAAGATTTCGGGGATCTTTTTCGAGGGCAGAGCAGTGGTGGCCATATTGGTTTATTAGGCAAAGGATATGCCAAACCAATACACAGGGTCCAGGGTCCGGAGTCGGAGCTACTGTCAGCAATATTAGCTGTCAGCCATCTTAGCTGCTATGTAGCATATCGGTAACCCTGAACTTGACACCGGGTGACCTGTGACCATGGACTTAAAAAAATTGCTACAAATTCAAAAAAATATTTTAAAATTATTTTTTTTAAGGTTTCTAAAAATTATGAACAATTATTTTTAAAAACTTACATTTCTGGAGGTTTCCCCAGCACCATATCAGGCAGACGACTGACCCCCCACTCCAAACAATCACATTGTATTAACATCCCCCTCCCCTTCTCCTAACCTTTGCTCATTCTATCGAATGCACTTCAACCACCTTATTGTTTTGTTCATTAGTCATTTGTTTACATTTTCAACACCTAGTTGGTGCTGATGACTCCAACAACCATATTAGATCTGAGTGACCTTCACTTTGACCTCATGTCTGTTACCTTGACCCCATGCCCGTGGCTTTGTATAACCTTGAACTAAAAAAAAAACATTTAAAAATCTCCAAAAAAAATTTCAAAAAATAGTATAAAAAAATTATCTGCAGACATGTTTTTCCAACAATCTTCAAATCTTGTCATCAATCTTTCGCAATGATTACATCAGTCCTTCGCAATCTTCACCAATCAGCACCGCACGCCCCGCAATCAGTACCGCACAACAATCAGCACCACACACACTATAATCAATACCGAATGCACCGCAATCAGCTCCATATGTTCCACAATATTTGACAATTCTCACCTCACCAATCTTCAGCNAAAAAAAAAACATTTAAAAATCTCCAAAAAAAAGTATAAAAAAAATTATCTGCAGACATGTTTTTCCAACAATCTTCAAATCTTGTCATCAATCTTTCGCAATGATTACATCAGTCCTTCGCAATCTTCACCAATCAGCACCGCACGCCCCGCAATCAGTACCGCACAACAATCAGCACCACACACACTACAATCAATACCGAATGCACCGCAATCAGCTCCATATGTTCCACAATATTTGACAATTCTCACCTCACCAATCTTCAGCAATTTTTCCATTAATCTTACAATCTTTTAATACATTTTTTACAATATTTCTATCCTTTGCAATTCTCCTCCACATCAATATTTCCATCAATCTCACAATATTTCCCTCAATTTTCCAATCTCCCCAACAATCTTTCGATCAATCCCAATCCCTCAATCGATCCTGCGATCAATCCATCGGTTTGTCCCCACCCATGTGTGGAAATTACTCTCTTACACCAACCGTCTCCAAATTCGTAAGTGACAACATACTTAATGTTTTGTATGCTGTACGCTATTTATGAATTTTTGTACTTAAATTCTTCATTGATATAATATATGCAGATCTTTACCTTAATAGTTGAGTGCTCATAGCACCACTTTAAAGTTATGAGAGTAAAAAATACAACACACAACAATAAAGAAATAACCCCTATTTTATTATAATAATTTATTATTATTTTGTAATTACAATTTCAGAAGAAAGCAGTTCATCACATATTGCAATGTAACTCCGATCCTTCTGCTCATCGATGATTGAAGATATCTCTACAATGTGTGACAGATCCCCAAGTTTTTTGCAGGTCAATCAAATGTATGAATCTTATTAACAAGTTCATTCGTGTCTTCAAGTAATGTGTAACGAGCGTGTTTGACGCCTTCTGCCTTCTTCACACCACTTGTCGAAGGAAACTCGTAGGAGGAATGTGTGGGAACATCGGGAGGAATCATCATCATCTTCAGCACTATCACAGTTTTCATAGCCATTATCATCAATGCTGTCTTCATGACCGTCTTCACTTCCGGTTTCATCCTCAATATCAAGTTAACTTTTCTTTGTAGGAGTCGCATGACCATCATCGGTATTTAGAGCCGACGACAGTTTACTTTGAAGCTCGTTGACTTCATGCGAACGTCTTGCAAGTGTGTGTTCCACACAAACCGATTCTAACACATCTCGTAGGTCTCTCACTCCAACATTAGCATTAACTGTCTCGTCATAATCGTCTGTGGAATCAGTACCCATTGATGCAGCAAGGGGTATTGTCGACATCACTTGCTGGCTCCCAGTAGACGAGCCATTGCAGATCTTGATGTGTTCCTTCAAAGTATCGCCTTGCATAAACTGCATGTGGCCATTGTCGTAATGCTTCAAAAAGACTCTTCGTACAGACTGATCTCTCATATCGCGGAGCATGTCAGCTTTTTTGCTGGAGATCTTTCCGCAGTAGCAACACTGTTTTTCGTGTAATTTTCAGCAGTGGAAGGAGGTACATCCATAGAGGTAAGCTCTACAATAGACTTCGTACTATCATTGACTTGTGTCATCTCCATAAAAAACTGAAGTTATCTCCACAGTAGCAACTTGTGTATCTATTTCACCTAGAATGTATTATTTAAATATGCTCATATCAGTGCCCAACATGCAAGCAAGCATAGTTTCTACTGGGTGTGTGACAAGAGCTCACTTCACATGTAAGTCTTGGCAGATTGCGCACGTACAAGAATTAATACTGACGAGTGTGTGTGCAACCATATAAGGTAACATCACATTACATGCAAATAATCGAAGTTTATCAAATATATAATACTGAATGTAATGAATAATGTCAGCGCCCCGTCATACCTCGTGCTTCAACTACATTGCAGTGAAATTGCAATGCGCGTTTTTTTAACGAAACTATTAAACAAGCGTCTAATGTGCTGATACACTAACAGAACACACTTCAGACGAGGCTGTTGAGTGCTTTCAGGACGTGACGCTTATTAGAAACACCATTCCAGTGCGCTCCAAAGTGGCTAAACACGGCTTTTTCACGGCGGCGTATATCATAATATAAACGTCAGATACTTACAAAAGTACTCAAGGGCCCTGCATTGAACCTTCCTACAGACTTTCCACGGGTACACACAGTGCGACGAGAACACTTAATGCCAGTTCAGAGTCTTGTGCTTAGCGGCGTTGGGGCCACTGACGCGCGTGGTAGTGTCGCCCTTATCGCTACCGCGCTTCTCGGTCTCAAACGCGGAGGAAAGATCCAGGTAGGCGGGAGCCTTAAGCAGTAACTACTAGAGGCCAACACATTTAGAAGGGTAAAGAGCAGTGAAGGCCAGCAGCAAGGCGAGTTGATGCTCACAGACGGTGGAGCAGGACTCAAACACGCCCGTGTCATTATTCTTGCATAGTCTGTCTGTAGCGTAATGAGCAGGAACAATGGCGGCAAACAAGTTGCCTGAGACGTGTCTACAGCAGCTTCCCCTGTAGAACGAACCAGGGATAGAGACCATTACATCTCTAACGCAACTTCAACGCGGAAGCATACGTTACGTATTACGTGTTAAGGACGGTGGATACCCAACACTACTCAACTGGTACAGAAACTGCGATATCACTTCCGACAACAAAATTCCACAGTTGCTTCATTCGCTCGTGTGAAAATCATAAGTTTGTTAGTATCATAGGGGGCCGCAGTGAAACCGTGGGTAGAGCGCTCGACTACCACCAAGGCGAGCCGGGCTTGATTCTCGGCAGAGTCGCTTCCGGATTTTCACAGGTAGAAATTGTGACAGACAATGCCGCTGGTCGGCGGGTTTTCTCGGGGAACTCCTGTCTCCCCCACCCTACTATTCCAGCGCTGCTCCATACTCGCCTCGCTTCATTGTCATCGGCTCTCAAGACCTAGTTGTTAAGAGCCGGTCAAACCTCTCCACTACTACTATCATACTTGCTAACGCCAAACAGCAGACACATCGCTTACTGTTAGAGAGCAATGTTAGAGTGATATGTCACTTCCCTGAACGAGGTGAACTGCGAGCGAACACGCACGTCTTGACATCGTTGCAAACATAGAAACAGCGACCATACGTGTGCAAAGTCCCATGTTCAGTCTTTTGGCTTGGAGACCAAGTGGTATCTAAAAGTTAAAACTTATCAATACATGAAATAATGTCAAGTAATACGTAGGATGGTATAGCTACTGATTTACTACAAGAGACTAAGAACTCCGCTAGCGAGGACAGATACGAAGGTAAGATCCAGATGTAATGTTACGCGAGTTCAATGGTCGCTGTGCACAGAACACGCCAGGTACATAAATAGAGAGCAGAATTGTGGCTACAATGCCATACCAAACTGACAAACAGAATATGCATAGACCTATGTGTGGAACTTTTCTCCTNGCAGAATTGTGGCTACAATGCCATACCAAACTGACAAACAGAATATGCATAGACCTATGTGTGGAACTTTTCTCCTAAGCAATTTGTTCAAAATACTGGTATATTTGTTTCTTGTATGTAGTATGCCTAACCGAGCGACGGGAGAACTTGTTTTCTTCCCTCGTGGAAGAGAAGTTGGTCGCAAGTCCTCTGCACGTCCACTACTAGCCACCTAGGTTGGCAGCACAGACTAACAAAACACTCAGGTTGAGCAGCGTGTAACAAGAACTCACCTTGCACTGCGTGCAGACTTGATCACACTCAGATCACACCGATAACCACCACTCTCAGCAGCTTGCCGTCACTAACACACACACACACTAGTAAGGCAGAGTGAGTAACCTATCGCTCCACTTCCGGCTAGATAAACACTCACTGCGGCCTTCCAATATCCGGTCGCTGTTTCCTTGTGACAAGTAAGCAGCACCGTTTATACAATAGCGCAAATGTGACCCGAGTGGTGAAGTTGGCAATCATGTCGCCCGCACTCTGACCACACATACGTCATGTCAGTTGCAATGTCGCACTTTGAACTACATCGTCGCATTTCGAACTGCTTCCATATTCACAATATAATTATTGGCTTTTCTAAGATGCTCTGCTTGATATTTTCTGTGGCTTTTCATATGCAAGTGTGGGCGTCATTCACACATTTCTAGCAACGCCGCAGTATTTATTTTATTGTTAAAACGCGGCGGAGTTCAGTTTATTCGCCCGAGTCGAAACTATCTACTAAAGTGAGTTTGTAGTAGCAAGTATTGTGTCATTGTATAAATTTTCCAAAATTTTGTGGCGCCTTATTTTTCATTATATACCTAATTTCATATACTTTGATAATTTCCGCTAACTAATTGTGTCGGTATATTGGTAAAGTTTAGGTCAATGTTGATTTAGTCCAATTTTAGGGCAGTTGTGTTATCTCAGTCATGTATCCATGTACTGGGAGTTAGTACAGAGTTAACTTCGCTGCCAGGCCTGGCAGGAAGCTGGCTGCTTGTTGTAGACTACTCAGCCTGCAGCAGGATGTCAGCTGCTACGCTCGCATTCCTGAACACGTGGGATGCTTCGCGCTGTACCTTGTCTGTGCTACTTGCCAGAGGTGCAACACGTGTGATTTCTTGCTGCAGAATAGTTGTGGACCGTTTGCGGTACCTCCAGTGCTCTATAGGAACGGCTTCTGAACTAAATTTTGTCATCTTTGTGCCCACTCGCAGTGCGCAATTTTGTATCCTTCGACCGCCGCCAACAATTTTTTGCCGGACTCTCTGCACAGACGCGGTCGCGACATGATGTGTTCGCCGTGTGCTCCCGCGTTCGGGGAGGTTGCTGCAGGCGGATGAGTTCCCTACAGCAGTTTATTTAGTTTTAGAAGCATCATGTAGAATAGTGCAGAAGTAGTAGTAATAATGTAGGATATTTAATTTTTGTGATTTATCTTCAATCATCTAAAGCAGTTTCATCCCTTCCCTCCGACGTCGGTGAGTACAGCATCAGTCTTTCTCCGGTAGTATATGCCATGTTTTACTGACTCTGGAACAAGTAATTAATTTTCCGGATTTTATTTGTTCCTGTGTTCCAGAGGGTTCAAGTTTTAGAGGAACTTTTATTTCAAAATTTGGAAGAACCAATATTTAAGTTTTGGACGAAGTATTATTCCAAGTTTCATTTGGTGTTTCACTCGAAGTATTTTTTCAACTATTCATCTCAACATTCCCGTACTACTTTCGTACCAGTCCGCCAGATTCGGACTATTCTCCAGTTTTTTTGTGTTCACCTGGAGAAGTATCAGCTAAGTGCTAACTTCATGGAACATTTTTTGTTAATCTTGTTATGATCTGGACCGCATTACCACGTCACTACGTAACTACATTATAATGGCTTGAACTCATTTCTTATAATGTTTGTGATGTAAAATATCATTGAAATATTTGTTATGCATAAATTTTAAAAAGTGAAACATTTCCCTATTAAAAGAAAATCTGTATTGATCATTGAAGATAGGTAGTTTATATGGGGTGTACTCCAGGGTTTTCAAGGCTCCCAGGGCCATAAGCTTTTCACAAGTTAATTTCTGTTTATTTGCAATTATTCATTGAATATGTCATCAGTGAGCCAATTATTTTTGGTTTAATTAAAATATTTCTTTTGAAACTGCAATTCTGTACTCTTTTCATTTATTAGATTTATGTCTACCTCTGAACAGTTAATAAATATAAAAAAATATAATGAGTAAAATATTACCATAATTAGTTTCTAGGTATAATGTACGTGGTGCCCAATGTACGTGGTGCCCAATTTACATTGTCAAGCTTCCAAACAATTAATTATTTATTATACCATAGTGGCTTAATAGTGTCTGAAATTATGGTAGCAAAAGAATATTACAATTTTTATGCAAGTGTCCACAGCATAATATTTTGGTGTTCCAGTAATTATTGATGTTATAATATATTTCTTTGTTTTATGTACCGGACACTCCAGTAATTTTTGCCACATTGAGCATGGTTTATTGTGATTTAAAATGAAAATAATATGCTCAACATATGCCAAGCTTTAAGGACATTGTATATTTCTGAAAGGAAACACATAATTAACAACCATGCCACACACCACGGTACAGTATTGGCAGCTTTAACACCACATAATTTTCACTACTGCACAGTAATACAATACGGCGACCAGCAATCCCTTGTGTGGAGAGGGTAGGTACAATGGCTGAGCAGCTCGTCTATCAAACACGCACTATTGTGATGGCAGGCATTCACCGGTCACCGTTACTGTCGGTTCCAAAGTGTAGACGGTATGCTATGGTCCCTTTACTATTGTTTGCCCCTCGGGGTAAACTCTGCACTGATTTCTGGTACACAGCCGGCGAAGTTCGTTTCCATTCTCCCGGTAACAGAGCGACTAGACGCCTCTGGTCTTCATCGAGCGGCTCTGCCACACAATAGTCGCCCCAGCATATCCCGAATGTTCTACTGGTTAAGGGGAATTAATCCCCGCCATCTTGGATTTTTAAAGTTTTTGCAAAAACCTGCATTATAGATTTTGTATTGAAAATTACGGAATGACACGACACAGGACATTCCTTTGTGCATTTTCTGAAGTTAGTTTTGCTTGATTAATGTGGTTAGTTCTGCTGCTATAATCGCCCGCAGGAAAAATCACTTATTTCTTCCCAGCTGTTACCAGTTAAAAATTAATAAAGGCAGCGAAAACCTGACAACTTGATAAAGCTTGAAATGCTATTATTTATGCTGTGTAGTGCGAACGAGAGAATTATGTTAGGCGTGTCTCAGCTACCTTTCAAATTGTAGCTCTTAAATAAAACCAGTTTATTCAAAAGAATAACAGCCACAACCCCCCCCCCCCTTAATAACACAGGGCATTACCCTTGTTTCTTCACATCCTGCCAGTTTGTGGCACTAGACCTGATTAGAGGGGGCCGAGAAACCACAGCCTGCTACTTTGTCACAGTTATTTCGTGTCACAGGATATATGTGACGAAATCACCGAAGTACCTCTGAATAAGCTATCGTGTAATGGACACGCGTTCACAGGTTTCTGATGTCTGCTGCGCTTGCCACAGTTCATGTCAGTTCCTCGTGACAAGTCGCAACGTCACAGCTAGCCTTCTACTGCAGTTTGTGTGTTTACCAAGAGATGGCGATCTAGCGGTTTTTTTTATTTTTATATTTACTGCATAACCAAAGCTTTTGTTTAAAATGGTAATAAATCACTTCATACGAGTTTCTATAGTTTGCTTCACCTTACTGTCAACAGCTAGTCTACAAACCGTAGCATTATAATACGAAATAGTATTCTATTTTTATTTCGTATAACCTTTCAAGTTAGTTGTGTAAAAAAAATTATAATTTTTTTTCCACTAAATAAAATAAATAATATTAATTTAAAAAAAACCAATTGTAAGGATATAAATAGCAATTCATCAGAAAATGACTTTATAACAAAGTTACACTTAAATACGGATGTTTTCATATCAGCACTGGCAATGCTATTGTCGCCAGTCACCACTACTGTTACTTGAGTGCACTGTTACTGTCAGAAAAACACAGATTTAAGTCACAGTGAAAGTTGTCACAGATATGTGTCAATATCGTTTAAGTTCGTCTCTACTCGCTGAGTGTGGGAGATAGGGTGTGGCTTCAGGTGATCTCTGGTGGGAACCTCACAAGTCGTACGTCACTGACATTCTATGTCCTCGAGCTTGTTACTCTACATCGGTCTGCCCTCCTGGTGCAGTCTTGCAACAAGGCAACACTCTTACACACCCGGCATGTGCGTCTATGGGATGTCACGTTGAGGTACTCTAGTGGCCAGCGAGGTCCCCAGATCTGTCCCACACAGAAAGTGTGTGGGATCGATGCGGACGTCATCTCCGGTCCACAGGATACAAAGTCCAGTTACGACTTTTGTGGGCCGAGTTTCCTCAGGAGAACATACAACGGCAGTGCGACTCGCTAACAGACTCGGCGCATGTA
The DNA here is from genome assembly GCA_002778355.1 of Clitarchus hookeri. Lineage (NCBI taxonomy): Eukaryota > Metazoa > Arthropoda > Insecta > Phasmatodea > Phasmatidae > Clitarchus > Clitarchus hookeri. Next base: position 525,998 of record NQII01000665.1, read on the forward strand.
CACAGGCCCGAGGGTGCTGCATCCTACTGACATGGGACAGTATGCCCGTGTCATGTGATATTGTAACCATTGCAATCAAGTCACATGTTCTTACAACATGTGAGCATTCATTTGCACTGTTCCTAGTCGGGTTACTTTTTGTCCGCGAGTGTATAGGCCATTTTATTATTTTCCAGAATGTTTTTCTTTGCATTTTTACTAAAAGTAACATTTAATCACAAACGTCATATTTGCAGGTTAAAATTGTTAAGGAATAAATTCACTTAATTAAACTATACGAACCTTTTAGGGTTAAAAGTCGAAAACTAGTGACGTTTTGATTGTGCAAATCGCATAAATAAATGAAATTATGACACACGCGTAACTACATTCTTCACAAACAAGCAGTAAAGACACTTCGTGGTTTACATAACAGCATTACAAAACCTTACAGAAGAGTTAGTAAATGTTTGATGAGGAGTTGACAAGATGCACTTGGGCAGCGCCTGCTGCCGTCACTTCCGCCAGTTGTAACCGCGAGACTGCTCTAGTTAGACCAACAAGCTCCCCGGCCGACGTGAACAAGAGAGCGAGCTACGTCACGACCGCCCAACTTAAGACACTTGCATAACATATACTTTGTACATAGCATTAGCAACGCAATAACATAGTCCATTCACGGTTACTTTCGACTTTTCTGAGGCCCTGCTGAAGTTATACTTCCAGGATATTCCTCCGACGCACACAGACTAGACTTACAGAGTCTGGAAAATTACACCAACGCGCCGCATTCGTGCGCACTCAGCCTAATAATATTTTGCATAACAACCNCAACATAGTCCATTCACGGTTACTTTCGACTTTTCTGAGGCCCTGCTAAAGTTATACTTCCAGGATATTCCTCCGACGCACACAGACTAGACTTACAGAGTCTGGAAAATTACACCAACGCGCCGCATTCGTGCGCACTCAGCCTAATAATATTTTGCATAACAACCATTTATTACTAGGCATTACCAACACACCCATTTTCTCATTATTTTATTCATATTAATTATGAATTAAATATTATTTACAGATAAAATACAAATAAAAGTTCAATTTAACTAAACATAAGGCACATTATTTTAACAAAAGTATAAAACTCTTGCGATGCACGACATATTTACAAAATACCCAACGTCAGGCGAGGGGTGAATTTTCTAATGTTTGATTGAAAAAGTGCGAAGAAACCGCGAATAGACTACAGTAGGAAATACGATCAGAAAAAATAAGCAACAATTATTATTTAGTATTTTTAGGTGCATGGTGCCAGGTGGAGGATTGAGGATTGTTTCGACCAGCATGTTGTATAATTCTAGTTGGGAGGCGGCCATCTAGGATCTCCGTGACCTTGACCTTGATAATCTGAGGGTGAATATATTAGAACAATAACAGTCTCAGATAAGGTAATTATGTAGCACATTCTCCACACAATTTCAGGCGTACAGAAGTAGGTGAGCTAGGATGACGTCCCGATGACAGTGGTCGAAACTACACGTAGACTCGCCAAAGTACACGTTGATCTGGCAGCGACACAGCAGCATGCAGCGGTGGTCACGTCTCTACGTTCGCGTTACGTCCCTCCACGCAGCTCCAAGTCGACTTCTTTCCATCGCGCACTTAAACACACTAAATATCGATTAACAAATGCGCGTATTCTGCGTGTTTGATCGTTACGGTACTACAGTTGCTGGGGCGTCTTCTACTTTTTAGATTACTTCTCTCTTCAGTTTCTCGCTTCCACTCAACTTCAAAGTGTTAACGTTGCACAAACATTTCTGCTTTAATTGTGTTCACGTTTTTATAAATTAAATGCCTTATTTGCGGCTAGAGAGCTGCGTGAATATAACAAATAGTTTGCGAACCGTACGGTTACTTGTTGAAAGTTTTGAATAGTATTTCGTTCATGATCGCGGTAAGAAATAATTCTGCCATTTTAGAGAATTCATTACTACAATGTCGTGGAAACACTGCGTAAATGTATTTACTAATTTGTGGACACTGAATTATCTATTTAAATCTACATTTAATCGCATTAAGGAAACTTAGGGGATTTAGAGAAAGTTTCCATTGTAGCTACACGAAAGTAAAAAATTACCTTAAAAACACTGAATATTTGGGATCTCCATATAACCAGAGGTAAATTAAAAACCTATAAATTATGCGCAACACAGTGATAGTAAAATCGTATAATACAAACGTGTAAAAAATCGCCTGGGACGTATCAGAGTTCTTGAGGGATGGAGGACTTGATAAATAAAATTAAAATAACTATAAATTCCAAAGTTCATAATAATGAAATAAAAATACACACAGCTATTGCTTGCAACATAAAACTACTTATCTCCAGTATAAACACTTATTATCGTACCATTGAGCGCAATATTTAATGCCAATTTCAATCCTAATTTAAGTAATAATTTTCTTGATGCAGTCCCTCAATCCATAATTATCTCCACATATGCAATCAAACTGTCTATTGCCACCATTCCAAATGTTAGCCACTCTGGCATCCAGTCCAGCAGGTGAACCTCTCTACTCCTGCTGCTCTCATACTGCGCTCTCTGTCACAGTCTCCGCTCGTCGTTAACATGCAACTGGCGCTCATGGCTGTACAAGGCTCCCGAGGCACACTGCGGCTTATATAGCGCTGAGGTGATGACCAGAAAATACTAGCGTCCACTACCCAAGACGTTCTATCTTCCGGGAGGCTAATGCCAGCTACTGGCATGCCAGTTGAGGTACTTACTGGCAATAGCTGTTTACACGGTGCTAGTAACTGGCTTGCCAGTTGAGGTACTACTGGCATGCCAGTTGAGGTACTACTGGCTAATGCCAGCTACTGGCTTGCCAGTTGAGGTACTACTGGCTAATGCCAGCTACTGGCATGCCAGTTGAGGTACTACTGGCTAATGCCAGCTACTGGCATGCCAGTTGAGGTGCTTACTGGCAATAGCTGTTTACACGGTGCTAGTAACTGGCTTGCAAGTTGAGGTACTACTGGCTAATGCCGGCTACTGGCATGCCAGTTGAGGTGCTTACTGGCAATAGCTGTTTACACGGTGCTAGTAACTGGCATGCCAGTTGAGGTACTACTGGCATGCCAGTTGAGGTACTACTGGCTAATGCCAGCTACTGGCATCGTGACTGGCAGTATTCGTTTACACTTTTACAGGTATTGCTAGAAGAGAAAAAAAGGGAAAAGGAAGTGGATACGAGCTTGGTTGAGTAATAAAGGGATGGAAGCATCAGAAACTATTATTAGAGAGCTCTCGTACTGAAAAGCAATGTGTATAAATGCACAAGCCGGTATATGCTATTCACGGTAAAGTGAGCACTTTTGAAAGCCCTCTCATTTGGAAAAATTGCCAAATATATTATATTTTAGCCTTAGACGTTAACTTCCCAGTGCGGTGGAATAAACATGCTGTATTTATTACTTACATTGCAATAATTATTTAAGAAGTAAGTTAAAGGATAAAAAATGGCTGAAATAAAAAAGTAACTGGGGCCTCAAAAGTGCCCACTTCACCATGAACAGCTTCTGGATTATTTAAAGTAGTATTTAAAACTGTTTTCTGTTGTTAAGTATTTCGCAAAGAACAAAGAAAGTGTCACCGAACAGTAGACGCGTTTGCCGTTGTATAAATATCGTTATGCGTATATTAGCAATTATCTTATGGAGTATGAAATATCGTATTATTTGTCTGCTAACTGCAGGGGCCAGTATTGCCAGTCTGACCACGCCAACTACTGCTCTCATGACAATAGACGGACACAAGTTGTTCTGCTAGTTATAACACGAGCCTCTGACACGGGATGCTGTGCTCCATCTCTGCGAGGCAAACAACTAGACGCGTCTCACTCCGACATGGACCACATCCCACCTCGACGGGATTCCCTGCCAACTTCGTACCACGTGACTAGCTATATAAGCCTGTTTTTGTGTGGTTACAAAATTAATAAGTCAGGCTTTCGAGAGGCGATGCTTTTGGCACCAAGAAGACAACACCAATTCCAGAGAGATGCGCTCTCAAGTGGCTTCACACTAGAAGTGTATTCAAGGTTAACCCACGCACTCCTCCTTCGACACCTTATTCCAGAGAGATGCGCTCTCAAGTGGCTTCACACTAGAAGTGTATTCAAGGTTAACCCACGCACTCCTCCTTCGACACCTTATTCCAGAGAGATGCGCTCTCAAGTGGCTTCACACTAGAAGTGTATTCAAGGTTAACCCACGCACTCCTCCTTCGACACCTTATTCCAGAGAGATGCGCTCTCAAGTGGCTTCACACTAGAAGTGTATTCAAGGTTAGCCCACGCACGTCTCCTTCAACACCTTATTTGCCATTTTAACGCGCAGTTTTCAAAGAGACACAACTGAAATGTTATTTTCGCTCTCGTATTCTCTTTAGAAAACAATGAATTGCGGATATAACTAAGGAGCCTACATTCCTCTACATGAGTGCAAATAATTTTTAATGAAGTTCTTAAAAGTTTAGAAGGTAGATAGGCATTGACGTCTCGTTGGCGGCAATATCATAGCGTGCAATCAACTGCATTACGGAGGCAGGATTAGGAGCATTTACTTCTGCTGAAATCAGTCTAATGTTTTGAATCATTGGGTTTTCTAACCTGAAATATTTACAGGTCNAGGAGCATTTACTTCTGCTGAAATCAGTCTAATGTTTTGAATCATTGGGTTTTCTAACCTGAAATATTTACAGGTTGGTAATTTGGAAAATAAGAGTCTGAGCCACTTAAAACACATAAATTTACATGGCCTACCGCTGCGCTACTTGTGTGAAGAATTTGGTGGAAATCGGTTGATTGGTCCCCGAGATATGGCATTTAAAAAATCTTATTTGACACTACCTTACAAAACTGCCCAAAAATATAGGTTCTTTATACAATGCTTTTAATAANAGGAGCATTTACTTCTGCTGAAATCAGTCTAATGTTTTGAATCATTGGGTTTTCTAACCTGAAATATTTACAGGTCGGTAATTTGGAAAATAAGAGTATGAGCCACTTAAAACACATAAATTTACATGGCCTACCGCTGCGCTACTTGTGTGAAGAATTTGGTGGAAATCGGTTGATTGGTCCCCGAGATATGGTATTTAAAAAATCTTATTTGACACTACCTTACAAAACTGCCCAAAAATATAGGTTCTTTATACAATGCTTTTAATAANATTTAAAAAATCTTATTTGACACTACCTTACAAAACTGCCCAAAAATATAGGTTCTTTATACAATGCTTTTAATAAAAACTCTCGCAAACGAAATTTGGTTGCATTTGGTTAAATTGTTCCATATATAAGACAAACTTACCAAAATATTTATATAGCCGCCAATTGGAAAATCAGTGTATGACCTAACTTCAACCATGTAAGTTTACAGGGTCTTCCGTAGCGCTAATGGAGTGCAAAATCTGGTGGCAATTAGATTAGTATAATTGTTCCGAAAATATGACAAAATNTCTTCCGTAGCGCTAATGGAGTGCAAAATCTGGTGGCAATTAGATTAGTATAATTGTTCCGAAAATATGACAAAAAAATATTTTTATTTCTCACCGGGCACAATTTTTTCAAAAAGGCCGGCAAAAGAAGATGTATATATGCATAATTTANAAAATATTTTTATTTCTCACCGGGCACAATTTTTTCAAAAAGGCCGGCAAAAGAAGATGTATATATGCATAATTTATAGGTACTTCTAATGAATACTGTTAGTATACAAATGTTGGTTAAATGTTGTTGAATTGTTTAATAGGTGTAACATACTAACCTAAATTATTTATATTCACACCATTACAAAAACGCTTGCCGCACCTAAGCAGTACTTGCGTGTACACTTTGGTGGAAATCGTTTCATTGGTCCTCGAGATATCGCATAAAACCTCAATTTTATCGTGTGACGATAAAAAAAATGGAGGGCAAAATGGTTATGTATTAGCACATTCGATGATTGTCACAGATACTGCCATTATACAAAGTTAAGTTAAAATCGGTTAAATAGTTTAGCACACTAAGCTAAAAAAAATTATATCCGCCATTGTGAAAATAAGTGCCTGGCACACTTGAAATATATTAATTAATATAATCTACCACAGTACAATATCTTCGCCAAATTTGGTAGACATCGGTCGAATGTTTCTCGAGATAGGACATAAAAACTTTTTTTTTTTCATTTGGGGCTATCCTACAAAATGGCGGAGAAACGAGGGTTTGTAAAGACAAATTTGACTATTACTGTCGGTATACAAAGTTTGGTTGAAATTTGTTTCGTGTAGTTTCCAAGATCACCAAGCTGACTTGTTTACATGGGCGTTGTTTTGAAACAAGTGCCCGACCTGCTTAGAACATGCGCGTTTACACCATCTGCCGCAGTACTATTCGATATTTGAGTGCCACACTTCGTACGAAACGGTTGTCTCCCGAGATAATACATTAAATATTTATTCGTGTGTCGCTATCTTACAAAATGGCGCACAAAAGAGGCTCCGTGTAGACACATTCGATAGTTGTAATAAATACTGGCAGCATACAAAGATAAGTTGGAATTGGTTACTTGGTACCTATCGACGTTATATCATACTAAGCTAATACAAAGTTAAAACAAATCAGTTTACACTTACTCCGGCAGTACTACTTATTTGCCACATTTGGTAGAAATCGGTCAATTGTTTCCTGATATGACACAAATACTTAATTTCTTAATGTGTTGTTATCTTACAAAATGGCGGTTAAAAGTGGTTATTTGTTGACAGATATGATGTATGTAATATACATTTTCAGCATACAAAATGTGGTAGAAATACCAAATCGACCTAAAATATTTGTATAGCAACCATTTTTAAAATAAGAACGTAATTAATTTAAATCATATACATTTACATGGCTTACCATATTATTACTTGTCTGCCAAATTTGGCAAGAATTGATTCAGTAGTTTTCGAGATATAACATAAAACCTTTATTTTTCGTGAAGTGCTATCTTCCGAAAAGGCGGACTAACAATAGTTTCCAACTCTGAATTCAATAATTACATAATGCACTGTCNGTTTCCAACTCTGAATTCAATAATTACATAATGCACTGTCAACACACAAAATTAAATCGGTTAAATGGTTCCTGAGATAAGACATATTGAAACTAGGCGCCCGGTGTGTCGATAACTGTATTGTCTCTTCGCGGTTTCCTCACACAACATGTATGATCTGTTTGATTGTTTCCTAAATATGCAATTCATCAGAAGCGTTTTATACTTGTGTCAACATAAAAGTATTTCACTTTTGGTTAAATCGAAGATTTACTAATATTTAATTTATAACTTACATCATCTTATTTATAATTGATANGTATTTCACTTTTGGTTAAATCGAAGATTTACTAATATTTAATTTATAACTTACATCATCTTATTTATAATTGATATGAATAAACACACGGAGAAAACAGGTGTGTTTGTAATGCCTAGTAAGAAATAATTCTAATGCAAACTAGTTTTACAATAAGTGCGCCCGATGAATGTGGTGCGTTGCACTTTAGTGTAATTTTCTGGAGTACGTTAAGCTTTGTTTGCATGAGGCGGAGGAATACCCGAAAGTAGAACTTTTGCAGGGCTTCGGAAAAGTTGGAAGTAACCGCGAATTGACTGTGAAAGTCAGATGTCCTTACTAGATACTACGTGTGTACCGAGCTTGGTAAAATTCGGCTTTCGCGTTAAAATGTTTGTGGGATAGGGAGGGATGGGGGCAAGCATTACACAAAAACACAGACAGGAAAGTGATCTCGTAAGCCTTTCTTTCCTTCGGAAATAAGGCTAAAAACTCGCAATAATAATGCACCACTTGGCGGCAGCCAGGGGTAGAACGGCAGACCGCATGTGACGAAGTCTTGTCTGAGTGTGTGTAATCAAGTGGCGTGTAGTGGTCGTGCGCGCTGTCCCGATGTGCGAGGAGCCTGATGGAGGTTAGAAGAAGCCGCTACAGGGTGTGCCAAGCACGCGGGCTCCCGGCTGGTCGCCACACAGCGAGCAGAAGTGCTGCTATGTTTCACACATGCCTGCTGCGGGTTTGTGTGTCTCGCTGGCTCTATTGCAAGTTTCTCGCCTAGGCATTCAGGCAGGTCTCCATGTCTATTCAACTTTCAGGTATTATTTACAAATACCATTCCCTTGCATTAATAACATCCAGGAGATTTTTTTTTTTTTTTTTTTTTGAGAATGACAATTCAAAACCACATTTTTTGTGTTTCTTTTTGGGCGGGGGGAGGGGGTTGAGGAGTGTACAAAGAATAAAACCTAACTAATTTGTCCAGACGAAATAATTCATCTTGGGATCAGATGACTGTCATGATTACTTAAAGAAATATTCAATATCCCGCTATGTAATTATTTTTGCAATTTTTAAAAAAATGCATGAAATGAAGGAATGTTTGCATATTTTTAATTTGTAGCAGTCTATGATTCATTTGTGAAACAAATGCCTTAAAATTAATTAAGACGTGACTCTTGAGTCACTCTTAGTAAAATTTCTGTAATTGTTTTCTTATTCTTTTTTTTAATCGCAAAAACAATTGTGATTTTGAAATGCCATGATGCAAAAACTATGTGATATTTTTTTTCTGCGAGGAAAGAGGACTTACCAGTAATGACTACAAGTGGAACGGTATTAATGTTCATGAATAATACCGTGTACGTAAAAGACGTGTGCATAGAATGTGCAGTTCATAGAGAATGTACTCTTCTTGTGTTCAACTACTCGTACACAAGTCTGTATTATCAAAAAACAAACGAGGAATCCCAAAGTATTCCAACGCATTACTAACGTGCACGCACGTGCAATGCATGCATACAAGCCTGGATAGGAACCGTTTTCTTCTAGGGGAAATCAGGTAGGCTACCGGCTACCGGCTACAAATTAGCAATTCTTAGTTACCACTAGCTCGCAGTAATGAGTTACCTGGAAGAGCAGTGCAGGCGGACCTAGCGCCACGGTATCACCCAGAAAGCAGGGGCGAGGAATACTGTTCACGTCGACCAACCTGCGCTCTACAAGCGCCCCGGAGGCGTCGAGTCTGACAGGAACGAACAAACTTAAGTCTGTTGAAGGCCAGAATTCTTTTCTACATGTTGGTAATATTTAATGTTCTTGGGACGTGATATCGGCGATAACATGATACAAATATAGAATAATTTTTACAGTAATATTCATTAGGGTTTTTTTTTTTGCGTAAATATGACAATTTTAAGTAAAAATCCTGATTCCTACAAATTTCAAAAAAAGTTATTTCACCACAAAGTTAGGTTCCAGCTAAGTGTGTATCGAAGTCTGATGTAGCGACATGCTAACTTGGCGCGCCTTCAGCAAGAATTAACATACTTATGATGACTGTGTCAGAAGCTGAAACTGAAATGCGAACCACATAACAAATTCGCAACAGATATTCTTCACAGTACTCGAATAATAAAAGCTATTATTTTTATTTGTATCGTAAACGTAATATTTTTATTTGGTTTCGAGATTCGTACGAAAAAAAAACTTTTATCTTCCGTTCTTATACATTTCTTAATTCTTGTTAGAAAAGTCTTATTCCTCCATTGTCGCCTTTCTTTCCAGGCTATTATTTCATATCATAACGAAAAAGGATGTAATACAATAAATGCGGCGCAGGGTGAGACAGGAGGAGGGGGCGGGGGGTGGCCGGCTGCCACCTCTTGACAGACAGCTGTCACGTGGTTGTGACTAGAACCTTCTACAAGGCAGGACATTGCCTCAGCATTGAGAAACTTCTCGATGTTGAGTTATGGCATGTGGGCACCAGGGGGCGAATTGAACATTTAGTCCAGGGGGAAGGGGCGGGATATTTGGTGATTCGCGTTTTCCAGCTAACTGGCTGATATATATAGTACATATTTATTGTACACTAGCTTATAGGCTATAAGCAAACTGCAGTGTGACGAGCCTCCAGTCTGTACTTGGTGTGAAACTAAGCTGCTGTCACTCCTGTGTTGCCAGGGAAACATCATCAGAAGAGGGAGAATTCCCTGGCAACCTCCCTTCTACAACGAGCTGTGGAGACTAGTATCA
>NQII01000665.1:536132-571375 GCA_002778355.1 Clitarchus hookeri
CCGCTCCTGCCATTACTCACGTACTACTATGCATTGTACTATTTTTGTTACTACTACACATTTAATTATGTAATTCATCTAGTAACACACCGAGTAGTGTTCTATTATTTTACTTAATTACTGTATTACAGACACAGAAAGTACACTACACCGTAGAAAAATTTGTACTTTTACAAGAAAAATCGTAGGAAACCCAGTTGGCAAGAAAATCCTTTGTACAACTACTAACAGTTTTCTTGCGAAACCTGCAATTCATAGGCTTGAATTACAACTTACACTACTAAAAAGTGGACATGATTTTTTTTCTTATAGAAAACCAATGTAATTAATTAATAACAAAGAATAGAGGAAAAAAAATTCAAAATATAATTTACGAAAAAAGAAAGTTACACTTTGCCGGCATGGTAACTAGAACCACCGCCCTGCTTTAGTATCCTACGCCCTTCACCTGAAAACCAACTTGACTGGCGAACTTTACAATTACTTTTGTACAGAATATACCTGTCCATGCCTACGAAATATTAGTGAAGTTACTCAGTTACGAAGAATGCATTTATTTCATTATAAGTGTTCTGTGTACATATGCAAATTAAGAGTTAATAAGTAATTGCATCCCATGTTTTTAAAATTGTCGTAGTTTTATTATTATTTGACTTGTTAAAATGTTTTACCTACTTAAAACTTGCTATACATTTCTCTTTACTAGTAACTACACTTGGCCTCTCACAAACAGCTACACACGGGTTTACTTTGTTGAGTGTCCGCCATTTTGCTTGAGCTCGTGGATACGGGTCAGTACAGTACAAGTATTTATTGAGGTCTATTACAGACACGGCTCTTATAGTTTTACAAACAAGTAGGTCTACAAGATAAATGTTTGCACCGTTACAAACTTTCGTAAAATTACAAATAATTTTTGAGTAGAAATTACAAAAAAAAAAAAATTCCAGTGTAAGAAAGATACAATCTTGAACACATCCAGATAATTGTAACAATACAATAACTTTTATCTTTATTTAAATTTATATAGTTACTGATGGAACGAAGGGCTCTAGTTTGACACAGTAGAAAAAAAGTCGTCGTAGATTGAACTAACTTGGCAGTGTGTAACCAAGTAAACAGAACCATTCGCTGCTCTCACATGCTTGCGCCCCTGCGACAGACGGAGTGGACTCGTCCCGTCCACTGCCGTGAGTCGCCGGTTCCTCTGCACGGCCCGGACCAGACTCTCCGTATGACGTAGACGGACCTCGCTGGCTGCGCACAACCATTCTCCGTGCCACAACACTCACCTCAAGGCTACCGCCCGCATTGCGCTCTGTCCCGTGTTCGAGGCGGGGCAGCGATAAGGGCGACACTGCCACGCGCGTCAAGTGCGCCATCGCCACTAAGTGCAAGGCTCTGTACTGGCGTGCGGTGTTCTCGTCGCACTGCGAGTGCATGTGGGACTATTACTATATCGGTGGAAAATCTGTAGAAAGGTCCAATGCAAGGCTCTTGAGTAGTTATGTATGTACCCGAGGCGTATATTTACAAATACAGCAAGCAGTTTGAAAAAGCAGCTTTTAGCAATTTTGGAGAACATTGGTGTTTGCAACGCGCGCGAAGTCAACAGCCCTCGTCTAAGTGTATGTTCTGTTCCTAGGTCATCAGAGTGGAAGCAAGTTTAATAGTTTCTGTTAAAACCCTGCAACGCAGTTCCAGCACCGGGTAGACGGGGTCCTTAACAAGTGCTTTGAGATGTCTGTATACTTCCGCTAAACCAATTCGTGATGCAGCTTGATTACATTCTAATTGGTAAAAGTATTTTATTAATGTAATAGTGCTTGTTATTCAACAATTCAGATACAAACAAACACGTCCATCATTGTTGACCAAGTGAGTTTGACAGTTGTGTTGCTCTGGGGTAGGTCAGTGTTGGGCGCATGCGCAGGAGACGAGTACGCGGTCTACCTCGTCTTTAGTCTACGGCCCAGACCAGTTCCGCGAATATCATCCTAGTATATCTAACACTGCGTGGTTGGCAACAAATAATCCTTTACAGCCGCATATCCAGCAAGCAAGCAAGAGTGAAGCCTAGCCTGGGACTGCCAACCATGCTCCTTGGCCCAGGCAAATAGTCACAACATGAACGAATACGATTCTGCTAGTATGGTAATCGATTATTTTATTGCGATTAATTGATTTTCTAGAATCGATTGTTATTCTTTAGATTAATTGGTACATATATTAATTTTTACACGTACGACTATTTTCTGATATGTTTAACTCTGAAATCTACCATGTATATGTTCAATTGCATTTTCTTCTGATGCTTTATGCTAAAGATAACATTACAACAACATGCGGAGAACTTGTGAGCAGTACGCCATGCCATCACGTAATGTTCCTCAGTTGTAAGCCTGTCCGCTTACTCCGTTCCTCTCTGGGGCAACAACATAGCAAAATAAGTTTATTTTTCGCGATTCTTGATTTTTAAAGTATATTTGTGTTAAGCCAGTTTAAATACTTTCCGTTTTCCTTAAGAACTCAAAATAAATACAATTAAAAAAAAAACTTATATTAATCTGTCAGGTGCGTAGTCGATTATTCAGTCCCGATTCATCGGTTTCATTAATCGTCTCCTAATTTAATCGATAGGTGACTAGTCGATATACATCTGTAGAGCATTGAACGCGACGCCTTCTGCACATGGTCACTAGTCTTCCGAGAACGTAGCCTGCCTTGTACGTACAGCCTGACGTCACACGCACAATGGCAGGCGTGTCCTCTCAGGTAGTGTGCGCAACCGTGCTGATACTTCCGGTAGTACGTAGGAAGCCGCTCCCCGTCTGCCTTCCTTCTGGCTCAGTATCGAAATTACTCACTAATAATAGCTACCGAAAACCAAAGACTGACAATGAAAGAAGGACCCCATAAGGATGACTAAGAACAAGTTAAAGATACTCCTTTGAAACTAGCAATATAAGGCTGCAGTGTTGGTGTGTTCGCATGGCGTGTCAGTGTAGGCTACAGACAAATACAACTTTACGACATTACACGAACCCTTTGAGATAGGACATGGTTTGGGCGGTGTGGGACGTCAAAGTTTGACGACACTTCGGATATTGTGATAGGTGTACATTCCACATTGTGTCGCCAAATCACCACCAACCCAACTAGAGCAGTAAGTTAAAAAAGTGAGTTCGAGTTATCGACCCCCTACTCGATTACAACGCCTACATCGGCAGAACAGTTATTGACGCACATGCGGTTGTGTGCACAGTAATTCCGTCGCTACGAGAATTCGTGCGATAACATCCTCCTCTGATGGTGCAAGGGTCGCAGTAGTAGGAAAAGGTACGTTCTGCGGAAGTGGCTGGGAGCTGAGGACAAGGGACAAGCGACCGCCATCTTGGATGGCATCACGAGGCAACCTCCTGCTATGTCATTCTTAGCCAGCAGTGGTCATCTTGGATTTATCTTTTTTTCCTCCTGCTCCGTCACTCCACTTCAGCACATCATGCTCTTGCATTCCGTTTGGGGGTTTTTCTCATATTTCTGCCAGTCTCTTTTGTCTCCCACGTTCTATCCCTCGGATTTTCTCTAGCATCCTAGCGGGGACGAAACTCGTGCTCTGTCATTCCACCATGGGTTTTCTCATATTAATCCGGTCTCATTTCACCTAGAGCCCTGGTGGGGACGAGTCTCATGATCTGTCATTCCACCTACGCAAAACGGAGCGAGGCCTGCCCACACATGCTAGCCTAGAGTCGCACTACGTGCACAAATCAAGTATGCCCTAAGCCCACTTATAAGCACAGTTGGATGTAATTTCCGAACTGTTTACTATACAGCCACCAAATTCAGAATATAAGTATTAGGATCAAGCACGCCCTAAGCCTACTTATAAGCATAGTTGCCCGACTTGACCCACCCACCGAAGCTATAGTAGTCAAATTCATAACACAGACATCGCCACCGACAACGAGCAGGATGGACTGTTCTTGCCTCGTGTGACTGACTGGCACTGCAGGCAGACTGCTGCCAGGGACGGCTTTACAGAACCTTCCCCTGCCATATTGGAATCTTGGTTTTCCTGTATTGTTTGCATTTTTAAAAAGAAAATTCCGAAAGCGTCTCAATACGCAACTGGTTATTGACCTTGCACAGCAGTACAGACAAGACAAGGGAACTACAAACAATTCTGACAAAATTTGACAAAATCAATGTTGTGACACAAATACGAGTTCTTAATTTAGATATGTATGTAGGCCTACTGCTGTGAAAGTCAACAGCTAGTTGGATATAGAGGCATTTTCGGAATTTTCTAACATGAACAACACACGAAAACTAAAAACCCAATGTGGCAGGGGAAGGTTCCCTGAGAGGGCGCCAAACCACAATCAAAATAGTACTTTTTCAAATTTAAAATTTTTTGCATTCGGAAATGTTGGGTGTATTGAGCCCACAGTCGTTTAACATAGAAATCATAAATTTAATCATTTGTATCATGGCACGCAATACATTTGTTTGAATTTGGCGATTTCCATTTGTCCCACCTACATTTATGCAACCAAATTGCTCATTTCGGCAAAGTAAATTTAAACATCCGAAAAACGGAATGTGCTGTTTGCACAGTTTGGTGCAGAACAAACCAACATTGTAAGCAAAACATCATTGTATCTAAGCGATAGTGCCAAACCAGCCGTGTTTCTGTCAATACAGAAGCCGCGGAAAGGAGAAACTGGAATTTGATCAGCTACCAGCACGCGGCTTGCCGCATGTTTGACCAAAAATGGCGTACGATTAAATCCAGTCTTTATAGTGGTTTTGACTCGCCCAACATGCCATTCCCTTGGCCCGCTCTCACAAGGTGGGTGTTTTTTTTTTTTGCTTGTATAGTTCTAAAATATATTTTAAAAATTAAAATAGTGGAAAACTATAAATTCAGTGCAACATTCACTCACACTTAATAATCAGAACTATTTAGTAAAACAGAGTATTATTATATGTTGTTATAAAACAGAAGCGATTGCAGGAATATCCCTGTGGTTATTCGTCCTACGGGACAAACATGGAAAGAGAAGTGAGGTGTAAGGAAGAAAGGAGGCGCCACAAAGCAGTCTGCACCGCCCAGCCCAGGTGAGAGAGACATACCTTGGGGCGCCTCTGTCGCACACACTAATCATTCTACTCTCATATACATCAATAGTGCACTTTTTATAACTGTGGTGGATATAGTAGTAGTTCTTACCAAGTTGTGCATTTACTTCACTGGCATCTTGTTGGTTGCAGGACATGCACTCCACCTCTAGCTGTGACCCTCGGGCCTTCTGAAGGCATAGCAAGGTCGAGCACAGACAGTTTGCTACAGGCCTTCTGAAGGCCTGTAGCAAGGTCGAGCACAGACAGTTGCCACAGGCCTTCTGAAGGCCTGTAGCAAGGTCGAGCACAGACAGTTTGCTACAGGCCTTCTGAAGGCATAGCAAGGTCGAGCACAGACAGTTTGCTACAGGCCTTCTGAAGGCCTGTAGCAAGGTCGAGCACAGACAGTTGCCACAGGCCTTCTGAAGGCCTGTAGCAAGGTCGAGCACAGACAGTTTGCTACAGGCCTTCTGAAGGCATAGCAAGGTCGAGCACAGACAGTTTGCCACAGGCCTTCTGAAGGCCTGTAGCAAGGTCGAGCACAGACAGTTTGCGGCGCCAGCGTATCGTGGTTGCAAACTTCAATGATGTTGGCCACGAACTTATTTATTTTATATTCGACTTGTAAACATCATTTGTGATTACTTTTTCTTCTGGCGAAATTTATCAGAAAGCATGGTTTTTGCAAAATGGCATGTCAAAGTCAAAATGAAATTTTTTTGTAATGTACAAATAAAATAAAATCAACTGTTTGCCCAAAAATTTACAAGGGCAATTGAAAGGTTCTGTCTTAATTAGTTCTAAGGTATTCTTTGCAAATGTTACTTTACAAAAAACTCAGGGGCAGCTACAAAAAAAATATGCGAAAATTTCCTTATTTTCAGTAATCTTTCGAGATTGGAAAAATTATTTCCTTGTTGCATTTTATAGATGTCTTGAAGAAGCTCTTGGAATCTCATATTTCAGAGCGAATAATCTCATTTCTGTACATGAATTACTTTTCATTATTTGTACATTTCTGAAACAGTAAAATTGCGATTTTAACACGAATTTACAGGAAAACTGTGCGCTCATTACAGATGTCTACAAGTTCAACAGTACGTGTTACAATTATATAATAAATATTTCGTGGGCAACATTCTTGAAAGGCATGCATGAAGTTAGGTAGGAACATAGCTACTCCCCTCTCCCCTCTCGCTGCCACTTGTCCCGTCTCCTGTAACACAGCCACGGCATAGCCCAGGCTCTATAGCTGGAAACTCGTATTCCCCAGGGCGGGACGTGTCAGCAAGGCGAGCTGTGCTTCAGCTGTCTGTAGTAGAAGACAGTGCTTGGTTCGGGAGGTAGGAACATAGCTACTCCCCTCTCGCTGCCACTTGTCCCGTCTCCTGTAACACAGCCACGGCATAGCACAGGCTCTATAGCTGGAAACTCGTATTCCCCCGGGCGGGACGTGTCAGCAAGGCGAGCTGTGCTTCAGCTGTCTGTAGTAGAAGACAGTGCTTGGTTCGGGAGGTAGGAACATAGCTACTCCCCTCTCCCCTCTCGCTGCCACTTGTCCCGTCTCCTGTAACACAGCCACGGCATAGCACAGGCTCTATAGCTGGAAACTCGTATTCCCCCGGGCGGGACGTGTCAGCAAGGCGATCTGTGCTTCAGCTGTCTGTAGTAGAAGACAGTGCTTGGTTCGGGAGGTAGGAACGTGATGCCACAAGGAGACTTGTGCTTCCACCAACACACATGACTGTGGAGTCGGCGCAAGTGGGATTACTCTCTCCTACTCCCTGATAAGATAGCGACAGTTGACGTTCGTCACGGCGGTGCTGATGTTGTATCCCTCGAGGATGTATACTTGTAGCACTGCAAGGTCGCGTAACAACATTATCACAAGCATTACAAAGGAGACTTAGTAAACAAATGGAGTCACTTGCAGCGGATAACTACACTCCACCGTACAACACGCAGTACGATTCACGTTACATATGTGGATAAATTGTGTTAACTCTTAACACTTTTTGCTAAAATTTTCTTATA
The DNA here is from genome assembly GCA_002778355.1 of Clitarchus hookeri. Lineage (NCBI taxonomy): Eukaryota > Metazoa > Arthropoda > Insecta > Phasmatodea > Phasmatidae > Clitarchus > Clitarchus hookeri. The sequence goes on from NQII01000665.1 coordinate 543,294, forward strand.
ATAAGATTTTATCTTAATCTAAATTTAAGCGAGTTTTGATTTTAGACGCTCCAGAAAACACATTTGGCAAGAAAAAACTTCAAGTAGGGCAATCACAATAATTACTACGATTGTATGAAAAAAAATCGGTACTTATGTTTAAAAATAGTTTTAATAATTCATCTTATGTACATTTACTTCATTTACAAAAATGATTACTTTCGTGACTGAAATGGATGTCCATAAATTATTACAAATACTTAAAATTACTAAGTTTTGACTACATTAAACCATAGTTATTACTATGATGGTTTTCCTTAATAAATAGGGGGTTTAAAAAAAAAAAAAAAAAAAAGGGCTGTATGGAAATTTCAGAATGGAAATAAGCTTAAATTGAAATGAAAAGAGAATCTTACTAACATCATATTTTTTAATATTCAAATAAGTATATTCTAGTAACATATTTTGCAATGTTACAACATATAAGCGTTCTTCTTTCACACCTAACATAGATCTTACTTTCCTGGCAATGTAGGCGGCGTGTGTGCTACTTTGTTAATGCGTTCTGATTGCAGTGCAGTCTGGAGCGATGTTCCATTGGAAACCACACCACAACCACCTTCGCACGAGTGTTAGGGCGGTTTCATACATGAACTTGATTTCAGCTAATGTAGTACAACATGAAGAATTTTCTCACGTTACTACAAAAAATTACGATTTTTGTCGTAAGCAGTCGGTTTTCCGCCGTGAACTGGAATAAATGAATAATGTGGGAGGAAAGGGAGGAGGGGTGAAATGATATTTCGAGTCGGACTACTGGCAGTGCATACAAATCAGTTTTCCTCAGTTTTTGATTTCTTGCATGTGATGCTCGACGCGACGTCACAGTCGTGTATCACGTGACCAACAGCCAATGCGGGGCTCCATGCGGACAGCAGCTTCCACCCTCGGAGGGGTCGCTCCCATGTGAGGGTAATGTGGCGGACGTTGCCACTGGCTGTGGGTCAGTCTCATTCCACATTACACTTCAGTGATGGCGAACACTATGGGTCCCAGTCGCGACAAGTTCATCACCCCTTGGTACGCATATTTAGTATACATATAATAATAATAATAATAAAATACATTCGTCTGTCGAAATCTCGGCTACCTTTACCTTTTTAACAGAAAGACGAATGCACAGCCTTGCAAACTTCGTTATGTTGCAGTAAAATTAATGTTGCTATGAATGCTCAAAGTTCTGCATTATATTCGTTGGTTTCTATGTTTTAAATTAAACAAAAAGAACGTTGTAATGAAATTCGCTTATTAATTATTAACTGAAAATAAATTACTGTAAAACATTTATTCTAAGTAGCATGCAAATATATATAAATGATAAGCTGGTCCCGGAATAGTTACGAAGTTCACTGATTGAAAAAAAAAATTTTAAAAAAAAGGAAAAAATTTAATTGCTTTATAGTCTCTCATATTTATAATAAACCATATAAAATCTAACCACCAGATNACTATGGGTCCCAGTCGCGACAAGTTCATCACCCCTTGGTACGCATATTTAGTATACATATAATAATAATAATAAAATACATTCGTCTGTCGAAATCTCGGCTACCTTTACCTTCTTAACAGAAAGACGAATGCACAGCCTTGCAAACTTCGTTATGTTGCAGTAAAATTAATGTTGCTATGAATGCTCAAAGTTCTGCATTATATTCGTTGGTTTCTATGTTTTAAATTAAACAAAAAGAACGTTGTAATGAAATTCGCTTATTAATTATTAACTGAAAATAAATTACTGTAAAACATTTATTCTAAGTAGCATGCAAATATATATAAATGATAAGCTGGCCCCGGAATAGTTACAAAGTTCACTGATTGAAAAAAAAAATTTAAAAAAAAAGGAAAAAATTTAATTGCTTTATAGTCTCTCATATTTATAATAAACCATATAAAATCTAACCACCAGATGTAAGATAAGTCATGTTTTAATTATAGCAGTTTTGTGATTGCTGCCAACACTGCCAAACGGAAGAGTTCTTACGGACGTGCGCAGTGTTGGTAACGTGACAGATGCACTGAGGAGAACTAATGGTACTGCCACCTCGCCATGCACTGCACACTTTCCACAGCGCCGGCGCCCTCACAAGTATCGCTCTCGTGTTTGTAATAATTGTAATGCTCCTTGCGTGTGTCAGTTCTGTGACTGGGCAGTTTTCGTTAAGTGACGTTCATTTCAGGCCTGTATAGATATCAACCACGCTATGTCTGCATTCCGACATTCTACGATACAGGTATTTTACAGTGTGTTTAACAATTTGAACCATCCACTTTAGTGTTATTTGTCGTTCTTTCCCCAATTCTTGAGGGTGACAAAGACCCTATCAACCCTCCCATTAAATACGTCCCAGAACACATCCGGACCACAGCACACAGTTTTGTTTGGGTAACAACCACCCAGAAAATTGCTTATTAATAATATGTTGGCGTAGGAATGTCGCGGGAAGAGAGCTGGATCAGCGCGGTAGAGCAGTAGTGTGTGTGATGTACGCCTCAGCACGGCGCCGGAAGTGTTGCCAAGCTGGAGTTGTGGTTCATCAGTATGTAGGTGGTGCGGCGGTCTTCCGGCAGGAAGTACAGGCACGTGAGGGTACGACAAGTCCTCGAGTGGGTCCACGCTGTCACCACCCAGTGTTACACGTGTCTACCAGCGACTGCAGCCCTGCAACTCCACTACACAGGTAGAACGTGGCCAGGGTCTACCTACAGTCCGCACGTTACTGGAACTCCACTACACAGGTAAAACGCGGCCAGGGACTACCTACAGCCCGCAAGTTACTGCAACTCCACTACACAGGTAGAACGTGGCCAGGGTCTACATCAGTACGCACATTACTGCAACTCCACTACACAGGTAGAACGTGGCCAGGGTCTACCTACAGCCCGCACATTATGCAACTCCACTACACAGGTAGAACGTGGCCAGGGTCTACCTACAGTCCGCACGTTACTGCACCTCCACTACACAGGTAGAACGTGGCCAGGGTCTACCTACAGCCCGCACGTTACTGGAACTCCACTACACAGGCAGAACGTGGCCAGGGTCTACCTACAGCCCGCACGTTACTGGAACTCCACTACACAGGTAGAATGTGGCCAGGGTCTACCTACAGCCCGCACGTTACTGCAACTCCACTACACAGGTAGAACGTGGCCAGGGTCTACCTACAGCCCGCACGTTACTGCACCTCCACTACACAGGTAGAACGTGGTCAGGGTCTACCTACAGCTTGCACGATACTGCACCTCCTTGTACCATGACACAATACATGCCCAAGACTCACCATAGNCAGGGTCTACCTACAGCTTGCACGATACTGCACCTCCTTGTACCATGACACAATACATGCCCAAGACTCACCATAGTCTTTCATCGCCAAAACTAAACATCCATTCGTGATCAATGAAGATATTCAAATAAATAAAACTAGTGTTCTTTGAAAAAATGGTAACTGGCAACATGCCTTTTTTTTGCTGGCACTTGGTTTTCATTCATTTATGTGTTAGAAATGTATTTCCAAAGTATTGCGATTTAAAAATTAGTTTTGGAAAAGTCATGTTTGAATAAAAGTTTTACGTTTGAAACGCCCGCCAAAACGCGCCTGTCGCGCCTGCTCACTCGGTGACGTCACAAGTTAGATACAACCTCGGCCGCCGCGTGTGTTTACTTCAGCGGTGATGCGCATTTGGTTAAGTAGAAATTGTTGACGTATACCAAAATCATTGAAATGGTTTATTGTACCGCAGTGTACTAGTACAGCTCGCAAAACACCTGATAAAATATTNGTATACCAAAATCATTGAAATGGTTTATTGTACCGCAGTGTACTAGTACAGCTCGCAAAACACCTGATAAAATATGTGTTAGTTACAAAAAACGAAACAAGCAGGAAGAAGTAGTTAAACGCAGTTAGGCGAGACATTGAAGATGTTTCGCCNTGTTAGTTACAAAAAACGAAACAAGCAGGAAGAAGTAGTTAAACGCAGTTAGGCGAGACATTGAAGATGTTTCGCCAAAATCAGTTCTTTCTGTTTGCGAAGACCATTTTGACTTACGTAATTATATTTCAGGTGTTTGTGTTTCCCCTAAGTAGGTAGTTTTAACACTGAACTTCTTAATACCGGCTATTTACATCTGACCTAACCTTCATTACGGTACTATGGCATTGTTTAATACGCACCACAACGTGTTTAGCAATTCGTATGTGATGTAGATGTGAACATAAAAAAAAACATGTTAACGTATTTCATAATATCAAAGGCATATAAATATGTTTACAAAAAATTTAGCCACACAATGTAAATTTATATATTTCAAGTTAGGCCTAACATACAAAATTTGGTATATATTTTTTTTATTAATTTNGCCACACAATGTAAATTTATATATTTCAAGTTAGGCCTAACATACAAAATTTGGTATATATTTTTTTTATTAATTTAATATTACTTCTAACATTCGTTTCAAGAGCACAGCTATCATATTTACGCTATGTGCATATTGCATGCCTAAATAATATGTCACACTGTAAAACCAAGAAAATTAAACATTAAATTATGTGGGTGGGGCTTAGAGTCCCTCTTGCAAAAAGTTTGGTTTATATTATAGAGTATTTTTCAAACGTAGCAATTTCTAATAAATTTAAGCTGTTTTGATTTGTCTCTAGTTAACTTTCATAAGCCTAACAATTTAAGTTAAATAGTAACTTAATTTCTACTTTCGAAGCACTAAAATACATGTTTTTAGAAATTTTTATCAGGGATGATCTTGCTTTCATATTTGCCCTTCCCCTTTTTNTTTTATCAGGGATGATCTTGCTTTCATATTTGCCCTTCCCCTTTTTTTCTAAGTTACAAATAAATTACGAGACTAGGCCCACAAAATTGACGCTAATTAGCCGACGCGTTTTACGCAAGTAAGCTGTGCTACTTTTATAACTCTTTCCCTTAAATAAACAGAAAGAAAACCGCTTTTGAGAATAAAATAAATTCTTAAGCTTTTATTACAGATTTTCTTCTCTGTATTTAATCTTATCCCAGGTATTAAGTGTTTCTCAAACTACCATATCTATATTTTCAGCTTANGCCACACAATGTAAATTTATATATTTCAAGTTAGGCCTAACATACAAAATTTGGTATATATTTTTTTTATTAATTAAATATTACTTCTAACATTCGTTTCAAGAGCACAGATATCATATTTACGCTATGTGCATATTGCATGCCTAAATAATATGTCACACTGTAAAACCAAGAAAATTAAACATTAAATTATGTGGGTGGGGCTCAGAGTCCCTCTTGCAAAAAGTTTGGTTTATATTATAGAGTATTTTTCAAACGTAGCAATTTCTAATAAATTTAAGCTGTTTTGATTTGTCTCTAGTTAACTTTCATAAGCCTAACAATTTAAGTTAAATAGTAACTTAATTTCTACTTTCGAAGCACTAAAATACATGTTTTTAGAAATCTTTATCGAGGATGATCTTACTTTCATATTTGCCCTTCTCCCTTTTTTCCTAAGTTACTGAGATGGATATTAGCAAAAATTACGAGACTAGGTCCACAAAATTGACGCTAATTAGCCTACGCGTTTTACGCAAGTTAGCTGTGCTACTTTTATAACTCTTTCCCTTAAATAAACAGAAATAAAACCGCTTTTGATAATAAAACAAATTCCAAAGCTTTTATTATGGATTTTCTTCTCTGTATTTAATCTTATCCCAGGTATTAAGTGTTTCTCAAACTACCATATCTATATTTTCAGCTTATGTGTACAGTTCTTACAGTTTAAAAATAAAGTGCAGACACAGCTATTGTGACGTCAGAATAATAAAAGGAATGTTAGGTACACAAAACATAAGAAACAATACGATAAGCANAGACACAGCTATTGTGACGTCAGAATAATAAAAGGAATGTTAGGTACACAAAACATAAGAAACAATACGATAAGCAAGTTATTTTTTAAATAATTCTTTAGTTTCTAAACACTATATTTGAGGCCTCAATATAGTGATTATAAACAAGGTGGAACGCGAAAATACAGGTTTGCCGGCCGGTAGCGCGGCGTTCTGCCCGCAGCTGCTCGAGAAGTCGTGCGGTGTCGGGTAGACACTAGCGTGCTAGCTTTAGGCCTACTANCGGCGTTCTGCCCGCAGCTGCTCGAGAAGTCGTGCGGTGTCGGGTAGACACTAGCGTGCTAGCTTTAGGCCTACTATCATACCGCTCGTTATCTGACGTTTATAAAGCGAAAAAAGTTTTTTATGAATACTGAAACGTGGTTTAGAATCCGGAAATATCNGCTCGTTATCTGACGTTTATAAAGCGAAAAAAGTTTTTTATGAATACTGAAACGTGGTTTAGAATCCGGAAATATCTGTAACCTTCTTTCTCAACACAACATTGCGTTTCATTTATAAATATTGTAGTTAATTTATCACAGACATCAAGCATGGCGCGCGACAACACGGTACGCTCACTGCAGTCGCCGTCATTACAATTGTGTTATTCTTGTGAATGTAATTCCTATTCCATATTTTAATTTTCAACTTTGAATCTTAGCAATCGTAAACATAAGCACGCATAATAATAATACGTACCTCAATAACTCTTACAAACAAATAAGTTTTAACATGTGATGTATGCCTACAGTCGCTTTGAAGATCACGTTCTTACCTTTGTAATTTTACACCTCTTATTTCAGGTTCCACAAAACAAAGGGGAAAGTAAGTTATCAAGTAGCCTACCGGTATCTACTCGTGGCAGATTGTCCGGCTGCGCTTTCACACAGTTGCCTTCCATCTTAGTGCTGCGTGTTTGCAACGTGCCGGAGCCGGCCGCCGGCGTACCACTAGTGATGTCAAACCAATGAGAGAGTGTTCCGCATTCACTTGACAGCGGCTGGGAAAGTTACTGTTTAGGTACTCAAATAACTTTGTCAAAACTGATTTTTATGCAAAAACGGCGCATTTTTATTTTAATACGCATATACAAATGNGTACTCAAATAACTTTGTCAAAACTGATTTTTATGCAAAAACGGCGCATTTTTATTTTAATACGCATATACAAATGTGTTCGTATCATTTTCAACAATTGTTGCGAAATTTGCATGCTGCCTATTGTGGACCTGGCTGGGGGGAAAGCCCTGGTACGTAAATCACATTCTGAGGTAATGGCAGCTAAAGGTTACGGAAACTTTCATTTTTTTGTAACAAAAAGGTATCAATCACACAATTTTCTCTTGCAAGACAAATTCTACGAACAGTAACCACTCACAGTGAAGGAATTACTATTTACCATGAACGAGGGCGAGCATACAGAATTGATTCAACAATAGTAGCAATGTATGACGGGAGAAATATTCATAGCTTGGAGCTATCGACAGAGACGTAAGCACAGTGCGTGATCAATGCGACCTACCACCCCCAAAGGGGGTAGCTATTAATGCAAAGCACGTCGTTGCACTTTTTATTCACTCTTGTAAAGAGACGCGGCTCGTTAAACTTCGTTTCCCCGGACTCCGCCCCCCGACGTGCTGCAGGAAGCACATACTAACTACAACTGTGAATGACTGTTCTGCCAGCGCACCTGTCACAATCGCGTGGTTTCAAGTCTTCTATACACAAATACGTGATTTGAATGACATTTGATTACGCTTCTTTGGCAGAATTTTGGAGTAATGAAGATTTACATCAAATTTAATGGTTATTTACGAAAACAAAACACGACTAGTGTTGAAAATAAAAGCACACAAACGCCACGTCTCTGATGACATTTGCGTTGGCGACCCGAGAGCCAACGTTGGCAACACATGCAGAAGATGGACATCGGAGTATGTAAGTGATGTTAGTGTACTAGGTGGGTGGAGTGCGCTCTCCGCTGTCTCCAGACTCGCGTACTCACACTAACTGTGCCGCACACGTACTTGTCGCCCTCCGCTGCCTCTCCCAGACCTCAGTAAGTACGCATTACGCCAATTATAAAACATTTCGTTTTCCATTATCTGTAATATTTAATTTTTGTCATTACTTGAATATATTAAAATTACAGCGCCTAAGTTGTCTCGCGTAACTACCTGAAAGCTAGCGTGAGAAAAAGACAGGGAACACTTACACAAGACTAGCAACAGCCGCCAAAGATCCAAACAGGTCAACATTAATCAAAAAGTTGTAAACATAGTGTAAAGTAAAACATGCATGCGTGTTAAAAAAAATACAGTGACAATTTTTTTTTTTTTTTTTTTTTTTTTTTTTTTTTTTTTTTTTTTTTTTTTTTTTTCCATTCTGTCACCAAGAAAATATCAAGAACGCTGTTTCACTCAGCTCTGTTTTAAGCATTTTTGTTCAGTTCCATTCCTTTACAATATTTTCTTCCACCAACTTAATGCACATGTTAAATGATTGTTTATGAAGATAGTAAATAATCGCCATCGCCCGGGTTTGTTCTTAATCAGCGTGGGCTGTAGTTGTGAATGTGGTTAAGCCGGCATTACACGATACGTACCCAATCTCCGCTACCTTCTGTTATACCCTTCGGCACAACAGACCGCATAACAGTTTCTATATCAGAAGAAAAGAAAGAACGCATCAGTTCATACTCACACGTTACCTAAAGTGCTAACAGAAAATTGTAAATCGCAAGCAAAACAACTTGCAAATGGCAGGCAATCCACAATTGGAAGATATACTAATGCACTCAATTCTTATATGTAGGCCCTTTGTGGTGCATCCAAAAATCACTAAGATTTATTTTTTTCCTTAGAAGAATGAATTTATATAAGTTTCCGAGTAAGAGTGCTATTGATAAATGGGAAATTATATGAGTAACGGCACTGCTTATGTATGGAAAACAAGGTATTCACATGTATGTACGACATACATCTACACCACTCGTTCAAACATTAGAAAATTATTTACATATTTATCTTCAACAAGTATAACACAAATAATCAATCTTGTGATTTCCGTGCGTATACAAGTTTTTACAGTTAGAAGAATAAAAGGCAAAACTACCACAATACTACAAATATGACTTTAATGTGTGTCTTAACATTACTCATGCCACACAGCTTAAATTACCTACTTTAAAAAACAATCTATTTGTTTAGCAAACAATCACAACCAGTCGATTGCACCGTGTAGTGACTTGTGTATAATTGCTTTTAGACAAACAGATTCTAGATATAAACGTTTTCTAACAAGAACATCGTGTTACAAGACCCCTGAGGGGCGTATCTTCGTTCGTGAGGGATGGAGGTCTTAATGAAAATGAAATAACTAGATTTGATTTTAACTTATTCACACGGCTATTATTTACAGCATTAATCTATCTGTCTACATTATTACTGTTTTTATTACTCATGAGAGCAGGATTTTCTCAACTCTAATTAAAGTCTTTCTGTGTGTCTATGTTCAGTTATAGTAAATTAACTCACACTCGTCATTAACACATGTTCAGTCTGTCTGTTGCCATCATTATAAATGTCTTTCACTCACGCGTACAGTCCAATAGTCCAGCCTGCCTGCCGCACTCTTAACTGCACCGATGCTCGCAGTAGCAGATTTCCCTCCCGCTGGTCACTTCCGGCACCAATCGCTACTCTTTTTCGCTCGATGCCGCANTACAGCATTAATCTATCTGTCTACATTATTACTGTTTTTATTACTCATGAGAGCAGGATTTTCTCAACTCTAATTAAAGTCTTTCTGTGTGTCTATGTTCAGTTATAGTAAATTAACTCACACTCGTCATTAACACATGTTCAGTCTGTCTGTTGCCATCATTATAAATGTCTTTCACTCACGCGTACAGTCCAATAGTCCAGCCTGCCTGCCGCACTCTTAACTGCACCGATGCTCGCAGTAGCAGATTTCCCTCCCGCTGGTCACTTCCGGCACCAATCGCTACTCTTTTTCGCTCGATGCCGCAAAATCGCATTAACTCCCGACTTTCATGAACTCTCCGCTCGGAGGCCCGTCGCATGTATACATCAGTCGCCCTGGCCATCTGGAAGGTTCGACGCCCCCCGAGTCACGCTGAGAGAAACTAGGGCAGCAAATCACCAGAAAATTCTTCAGATAAATGCAGAAATGCAATTTGCTGGAGGTCAGGAGAGTGCGAGATGCACGGACTTATCACGGCGGCCCGACTATGGAACTGAAAGCGTTATTGCTCGCCTGTCATTCAAACCTCCTTCGTTCTCGCCGCCCGATATCGTATCACCACGCTGTCCTCTTCGCTCACAAGCGCGGGCCGGGCCAAGGTCAGCGACACGTAACAATAAGTTATAAACATCAATAATGCATCACAAAAAATAACTAAAAAAAAATTTGTTTCACGTCGAAGATTTGAACTCGAAAACCCAAAACTATTAACCGCAGAACAGCTCACCAACCCACTTAGCTACACATATTCTACGGACTGCCGGTGCAAAAGGTTATATACGCTACAAAAATCCACAGTTTTATTATGTATTTTTTTGAAGTTGTGTTTATTGTTTTATCAAGACCGTGTGAGTAACTTTTCCCCGTTATTTAGGCTTACATTAAGTTACATTTCGTACAAAAATACGCTTTACAGAACACGTAATCTTTTCATAAACGGCATCAGGTTTTAACTCGGGTGTCCGCCATATTGCCTGTCGCAGCTCGGTGGGTATTGCAGAAATATAGAACACGTTCTATTACCGTTTCGGGCATGCCCATGGGTATGAAAACTGCTATACCCGGAGCCTAACCCCTGCGGAGGGGGGCCGCGGTGGCTGAGCGGCTAGCCTGTTCGCCTACCAATCAAGGCGAACCGGGTTCAATCTCCGGCCGGGTCACTACCGGATTTTCGCATGTGGGAATCGTGCCAAACGATGCAGCTGGTCGGCGGGCTTTCTCCGGAAACTCCCGTTTCCCCAGCCCCTTTATTCCGGCGCTGCTCCATACTCGCCTCAATCACTCACATAGGCTCTCAAGGCCTCGCTGTTAAGAGCCTCCCAAACCTCTTCACTCACCCTCCGGAGGGGGCTGAATTATAACCTTCACGGAAACACAAACGCTTGCAGATAATGGATAAGAAAAGTGCTACGGAAATGGGCATCGTGTCGGGCCGGCTTCAATGCCCATTTCCGTTCCATTTCGTACCAAGAAAGACTACAGTCTGGCGACACATTTGCTAGTTAAAATACACGCGGATGAGTAACCAGTTCTGCTGCAGGTCTGATATTCAGGCTGTGTCCACTGTTGCTNTTGCTAGTTAAAATACACGCGGATGAGTAACCAGTTCTGCTGCAGGTCTGATATTCAGGCTGTGTCCACTGTTGCTCCAGTACCATATTTGCGGGATTTGAGGTAGTTTGCCATTGACATACGGCAATCCAGTCCGCAAGGACGAAAACACGGAACTGACTAGTATGCGTGTCCCTTGTGTTTCCGGGAAGAAGAATGCCAAGACTGCAATATGCGCCCTTTGCCGCTGCAACCAGAACATTACTGTTCCAGTAGCTGTTACAAGGCACGCACACCACTTCAAGCTCTACAAGGCAACACCCGCCATATTTTACAGAAGACATCTCTTAANTTGCTAGTTAAAATACACGCGGATGAGTAACCAGTTCTGCTGCAGGTCTGATATTCAGGCTGTGTCCACTGTTGCGCCAGTACCATATTTGCGGGATTTGAGGTAGTTTGCCATTGACATACGGCAATCCAGTCCGCAAGGACGAAAACACGGAACTGACTAGTATGCGTGTCCCTTGTGTTTCCGGGAAGAAGAATGCCAAGACTGCAATATGCGCCCTTTGCCGCTGTAACCAGAACATTACTGTTGCAGTGGCTGTTACAAGGCACGCACACCACTTCAAGCTCTACAAGGCAACACCCGCCATATTTTACAGAAGACATCTCTTAAAGTACTCCAACATTACTAGAAAGTGAAAAGTTACATGTGTCGCTGACAGGTTGAAAGTTTGTTAGGGAGAAAAACGCAATGTGGTAATTTTCGCGCGATTGCATTTTTGCCAGTACTGTTCGGTGTGTTTCAACTCGTTTTATGAGAAAATGTCGATAATGACAAATTGAAAGAACAAATTTTTATATCAATATACACAGAAAAATTCGTAGATTAAAGTATTCAAAATCAACTTAAAATTGCATTACGTTTTCCCGCGGTTTCTCCAGAGAGAACATTAAATCATTTAATAAACCGAAAACAGTGCATCAACCTACAAAACAAATGTCAGGACAAAAATTAAAGAAAACAAAATTTTACGCAGTACATCCCAAAATAAATCCCTAAAATCAAATTAAAACATATTTTTGCTTTTCCGGGATTGGTCCCGCAAAAAACATTAAATCATTTAGATAATCAAAATTGGCGTATCTTAAAATAAAATTTTCCTTAATTTCGCATGAAATGATACACTACTTAATGATTCTTTAAGTGGTAATTATTATTAAAATACGAAAGCAGTACACACAAAAAAAAGTCGGTAATACACTGAAGTGCCAAAAAAAACTGGTACACCTTCCTAATATCGTGTAGAGCTCCCGCGAGCACGCAAAAGCGCCGCAAGACGACGTGGCATGGACTCGACTAATGTCTGAAGGTATGCACCTCCGTTAAGTGTGGTACTTAGCTGCAAGGGCAGTCCACAAATCCATAGGAGTGCGAGGCGGTGGAGATCTCTTATGAACAGCACGTTGTAAGGCATCCCAGATATGCTGAATAATGTTCATATCTGGTGATTTAGGTAGCCAATGGAAGTNAAGCTTTGTGTCGTGCAGTCAACAACGGTACACGAGTGGGCCTTCGGCTCCAAAAGCCTATATCAATGATGGTCCATTGAATAGTTCGCACACTGGCACCTGTTGATGCCCAAATATTGAAATATGCGCGTTAAACTCTTTCCCAACATGCTCTGTCACGTTTAATGATTCTCGTCAGTCGTCGTTTGTCTCGTTCGTTCACGACCTTTTACCAGCCGCAGCGATGTCGAAGATTTGATGTTTTACCGGATTCCCGATATTCACGGTACACTCGTGAAATGGTCGTACGCGAAAATCCAAATTTTATCGCTACCTCGGAGATGCTATGTCCCATCTCTCGTGCGCCGACTATAACACCATGTTCAAACTCACTTAAATCTTGATAACCTGCCATTGTAGCAGTAGTAACCGATCTATCAACTTTGCAGACGCTTGTTGTCTTATATAGGCGCTGCCAACCTCATCGCGTTAGTCTGATTGGTTCCATACCTCTGTTATTTGCATATGCACGCCTATACCAGTTTTTTTTTTTTGGCTCTCCAGTGTAATATAAACTTGTAGAGGCGCTACGGAGATGTATATTTACCTTTACATATAATTTGAAATTAATAAATTATAAATAATGTTTCCATATTTCTTAACTTCTTTCAGCTACCTCTACAAGTACACATTACGTAGGTAGTTTACACATTGCTGACATGAAAACCACAAAACCTACTGCCAGATAGACGACAGCCAAAGGACAAGAGTACAGATGGAAAGATAGAGGAAGAGAGAAGTATAGTGCAGTGTATAAGATAATGGTAATATCGACTGCGCCTCTAGTGGCTAGTGTGTGGATGACATGACCATCATTTCACCTTCACAACTCCATACAGAATAGGTGTTGGAACCCCCCCCCCCCNCCAAATCCTACATGAAATTGTAATATGGAATAGCGACCACATCACATACAATCATAATGACTGAGTCACAATGCCCAACAAGATCCCTTTATTAATACCATCCGATACCACAGAGATCAATGTCCTCTGTAATGATAAAAATTTAATTCATATAACCACATGGTAGAGTGTTTATTCCATCTTCGCATATGTCTTTTACAATCCTTCCATGATTATGTTAATTTATTGAGGCTTTTGCTGTATAGTTCATGCTGATAAGAATGAATGGTATGTACTGTTCGCATCATGGTACACTGGTCTTGCAGAACGGTCCTATAGTTCTCAAAGAATATTTCGTTCTTCACCACACATTTGTGTATCCCTTTGCTCATTTTACATGTTTGCCTCCACAGCTATAATCACACATTTTAGCCCTCAGCTCAACAAACCACCTATTACATCCCATCCACACTCATCTTTAAAATTACCCACTACTTTTTTGTTGGTGGACGAGTGACATGGGTAAGTGGGAGGGAGGGTAGGAACTTGTGTAAAATGTTGTCATTAACGCTGGGTCTTAGGCTTGGTCCCGGTAGAAATCATCCCGAGGTCAGCAGTCGAGCATCTTGCCCACAAGACCACTGCGACATCTAGGAAATTAGGATGTTTAACGACGAATACATATATAGTTATTACCAACCCGTGCATTCGGAAAGGCCCCTGTCGTTATATAGATAACCATTGCACAGTTAGGAGAAGAAATAAAGTAAATAACTGCATCAGCCTATGCACTCGCCAGACAATAAAATCGTCATCGCGAAAAAAAAAGGATGTTTAATAGTTTAAAATATAATAGTAAAATTCATAACATAGGTATCACTCCCGATGATGAAATTGTCCGCAGGGTCAAGTACACCCTAAGCTCACTTATAAGCATAGTTGGCTGTAATTTCCGAACAGTTAAAGAACAAATTTAAATCTTCCGCATCGCTCCCAACATAGAAAAAGGTAGAAAGATCAATTATGCATTCATCTCGCTTATAAACATAGATGTCTGTCATTTCCTAACCGCGAAAGCCATGACCATCAAATTCATATCAGTGGTATCATTCCTGGATGCAATCAATGCGATAAGGATAATTAGGGCACCGAGTCCTGTTATAAGCATAATAGGACGACATTTCTGAATATTTAAGTTCGGCTAACGCGTAACAGTAAGTCGTACATGTAAAGAAAATAATGGCAGGCGTACATACAATTATGTTGCAAGCATGTCGCAGTATTGGTAGTTACTAATGCACGTAGGAATGATAGTGATTTGTCAACCACCGATTCGTGACTTTACTCTTGTTGAGCAGCTGCCAAGCAAACTGGTAATAATTTGCAGGAACCTGTGCTTCCATTCATATACGCAATACATGTTACTTTGACGACGAATCCGAGACGAGATGTGAACTCCTGCACATTAGCGAACATGTTGACAGGCGATGTGTGACTGAATGTATTTTCACACTCACATCAGTGCTTTAACGATTTTGTCCGTACAATGTATGTGACCAGGCGATCGTGAATTATGAAAGCATATGCTCAAGTGTTGTAAGGAAAATTCTCTGCTGACACCATTTCTATGCGACAGTCAACCACTCATGTGTCCACTCTGTCGTCTTGTTTGCTCACATCGAAAACTAGGAGAGGTGCGGTGCTAGCAACGGGGATGGTGTTTGTCCATAGTAGCTTTTCTGGAAAGCTGTAAACTTTTGATATGGCATCATTTAGGTGCCATTCGTAAAATATACATTTAAACCTCCGTAAGAAAAATGTTCAGAGTTGAGAAATATTTTGACATTCCTTATTTTCACGTGGTCGGATTTCAATCGATCTGAACTGACTACATTTTGTTTTCCAGGCTGGAATGCAGCTATGATGTAGCGAGGCTTCTCGCTTGCAAAAATAGACTTTACATTCCAATTTACACTGATGAAGCGCGGCACAGTCGGTTCAGTTTCCAAACTCCATGTTCGGAAAGCGATATGAACGTTTCGTCCCTTCTCTACGTATTTCAAAAACTTTACACGATCCGACATTTTTAATTGCACATGAGGTAGCGTCCATTCGATGGATTGTATCGAATCTGGTCCTACAGTAACATCCTGGAACGCATTCGTTTGCGTGTTGGCAAAGGGAATAACCAATTATAGTTTGGAATTAATAATTACATGTCTATAATCCTCTGCGAAACATAACAGCATGGCTAATGTGATACATACTTAGAATTTTCCAGCTTCATGAGCTGGTAGTTTATAGTCTGCTTCGACTCGCCAGCCAGCCGTTTTCGCTGCAGATAGTTGGTTGCATGTTAGAGACAGGTAGTTCTTTATAGTAGCCGTAATTCCAACATCCCTTGTCGAATCCACTTCAACACACCCCAATTCATAAGAAAGTTTGTTGATCATGTGCCGTATAACATTTATGATTATTTGGGTGTTTACAGGCACTACAACCTCTTCCTTAGTAATTGTTCCCCTGAACCTCAAATATTAATTACACAGTACAGTGTACATGTCCTGGTTTTGCACTGAGATTCGAATCTCTGATGACAATGCATACGGTCCCGGTAGATACGGTGAATACGTGTGAAATTCTGTTTTTTTTTTTTTGTAATAGAATCTTTTTAGCCGACGTGTTGCCCATGCCAGTTTTTATAACATTTTTCCTCTTAAAATTCAGTCCCATATTTCTTCAAATGTAAACGTAAAGTTATTTCTTCGTCACGGAAATTAATCAACCTGTCTTCTTGGTCGACTACTCGAACAACAATTTCTTGCACACACTTAGCTGTACAAGAGCGGAAAACTCCTGTAGTGTGTGGATTGGCTGACCATTCAGGTCCGAACTGCTAACCAGATTGCAGTTTATCCTTATTACATTCACCAGGAAAATATTAACCGGCGGGGATGATTCATGCACTTTACCTGCCTCGTATATTTTATTCTCGAAACCTAGCATGGAAGCTAGTGTAGCGTGTTTTGTGAAATGAATGGTTGCACTGCAAATCATTTCACTCTTTATTTTAAAAGTATTGGGGTTGCCTCGAAGAAGCATCGTTACGTCAGGCTGTAGCGAGCGTTTCAGGAATGTCTATCTCATAGCAGCCAATTGGTAAACACATTACACCCGAGGCTCCATTGTCCGCTCGAACATAACGGAGCATACAGTTGGAGAAGCCCACATTTGGGACTGAAACATATGTCTGGCAATCAATTAGTGCCAGAGACCACGAACCATCAAATTTAAGTGCAGGGAAATGCACGGAGCGAATCTCCGAGCTTTTTCCCGACATGACCAGAGTAATAGACATGACTGACACAAGAATGATATCTGCATGGCTTTAAAAGAAATCACATTCGCTTAAGAAGTGAATGCACAAGTGTCCACAAATCCACTCGATCGACAGCTGCTTGGCATTGTAATTATAACTCAGTTTCACGCCATGAAAATACTCTCTCAACTCAAGCAGTGGGCATGAGATTCCAAAGTTATCGAAATACTCGGCTCTGTTTCTGCTTTTTTTGTATTCTTGTCACGTATGCTAGCTGGTAGCACACTGTAGCCCGTGCAAGAGGTATTCTTATCTTGTCAGGTATGTTGTCGGTATGTGTGTGTACTATTTCACATTCTTCTATTTTTCATGCACGTACTAACACAAGGGTTGTGTATGTGCAATGGTATTCCTAGCACTGTAGTGACTAGTGATCGTATCTAATTTACTTTTATTCACTTCTTATTGCGCTGCCTACCCCTTTTTTTCTCTCCCCCTCTATCTCTTCTGTATTCTTCCCTTTTGCTGTAGCCTGCATGTGCGTTCCTTTGCCCACTTTGTTTTTTGGTGGGTCGTTCTTCTTTTCCAGTGTCGTAAGCCACCTGTACATTATGCTTGCGGCGCCACTAATGTTTCTTTTTCCTTATATTCACACGCACGACTTGTTTGTGTCTAAGGGAAAATACATTCCAGTGGTGTTTTTGCTAGCGCAGTGTACTGCCCCGGTCCCAAGCCCGGGAGCCATCCGCATGGTTATGCCATGCGGACGGTAAGTGCTAGGGCGACCGTGCTGCTGTGTAAGTGACTAACTAATCTTCTACTTGTTGTTGCTACAGAAGGAATACGTGTTTCCCTCGCGCGCGCTAGTGCTGGGTGCGTCCCGGCCCGCACGCAGCNCAGCTTCATGAGCTGGTAGTTTATAGTCTGCTTCGACTCGCCAGCCAGCCGTTTTCGCTGCAGATAGTTGGTTGCTAGTGCTAGTGCTGGGTGCGTCCCGGCCCACGCGCAGCGAGGTAGTGTGTATACAGCATTCCGCCCCAAGCTGGCTTGGGCGAGCGCGCGATCGATGTATAGTTCGTTTCGCCTTAGGTTAACATCCTTAAAGCTAAAGATGTACATTTATTTGTTTTATTATTATGAGCGTGCAGGCGCGGTACTGGGTAGACTGGCGGTATTTTTTTCATGCTATTAATTTTTGTAAATATCTTTTACATATATTTCTTTTCATAACTGTACAATGTTGATTTTTTTCGTGATTGCAAGCTTATTGTCTGTCGAGTGTGTAGGCCAGTGCACGTATGTACGTTATTTCATCTCCTAAAAAATCCTATGCAATTGCGGTCGTGTGATCAAGACGTCGGACTGGCGACCCAAGGGTGGCCGGAACGATCCCGCACGCCTCCTGTATTTACTGATTTCATAAACAACTAAAAATTCCCAGCGCTCCCACTGTTTGAAGTACACTCCCCGATGCTAGCGCGCCCCTGCAGGCAACGAGTGGACTACCACACAAAATAATCGCATCGATACCAGCGCTCCTAGCTATGAACGGTAGAACTTCACACACACTGGTGGCGGGCGCGAGAATCAAAGATGGCCACCTACGGCAGCCAACTGGGGGCAGGNCGGTAGAACTTCACACACACTGGTGGCGGGCGCGAGAATCAAAGATGGCCACCTACGGCAGCCAACTGGGGGCAGTCATTGTAATTAAAAGAGGAGAAATATAAGAAGGCTACAGCGAATATAAAGGCGACCAGAAGTAATATGAAAAAACCAAGGGATAGAATGCAAGAGAGAGAAAGGAAAGAATGTCCGGTCATGAGAAAATATAATCGGAATGAAGAGCATGTACAAACAAGAAAATCGAATTCGGGAAGCTTCTGAGTAAACCCCTCGCTTGGAATGCAAGAGCGGTTAAGTAGGGAACAAGATGGCCGGTACTGGCTGGGAAAATGGCCGTCGGTAATGAATGACATAGTAGCAAGTTGCCTCGTTACGTCATACGAGATGTCCAACTCTTGTCCTACGCCCTTGGCGCAGAACCGGAATTTTATAACTACTTATACATAAATCAATTAACCTCTAATTTAAAATGTGTGATCAAAGAGTATCGGAAATGTGGCAAACAGAAAAAAGTATGGCACACATTATGTATTTGAACATTTTCATAGTACAGTAGTTCCCTTATAAAGCACACATTTTATATACCACTGCTTCTATTTATGTAAGCAATAACTCCTCCTTNACATTATGTATTTGAACATTTTCATAGTACAGTAGTTCCCTTATAAAGCACACATTTTATATACCACTGCTTCTATTTATGTAAGCAATAACTCCTCCTTCTTGTGATAGAGAGAAGCTGCATCTTCGCAGTCTGTTGGATTTCCTCGACGTATAGAAATCATCTTCATTTCAAATGGGGCTTGATTTTTTGAAGGAACAGTCGCAGGGAATAATANTTTCCTCGACGTATAGAAATCATCTTCATTTCAAATGGGGCTTGATTTTTTGAAGGAACAGTCGCAGGGAATAATATGTTGGTAATACGGTGGCTGCCAAACCTGGGTAATTTTTGGTATTATTGCAAAAATTAACTGTTGTACAAGTTTTGCTTATTGGACAGGTGCGTTGTCATTGTGGAGTTGTCACTCACTGGATGCATGCCATTCTGACCTTTGCTGACGGATGGCGTGCGTTGAACGCCACACACTAGCCTCTGGCCAACTTCGTCTGCCACTGTGAATGCGACGACACACTACGAGTGTTTGTTCTGCTGTGAACATGCGAATGGAGCTACGAAGTAGTACTAATGTGAAGGTCAACCTGCGCCTAGTGGCTTCGCTCTACATTCGCGCCAAGCGTATGCCACCAATCCCAATACGTTTTGATCACACATCGTATTCCATAACTACACTTATAAAAGTAATCTTACGATTATGAAAACAAAAATACTATTAAATTATCTGTCGTAATATACATTGACATGCTTTTTCTGAGAAATATGCTAAAACAGTATTAAATTTGCAAAGAGATTTAACTCATTGCCATGAAAATTGCCGTGCAGAGGACACATCGAAATGGAATTAAACTTGGTACAAGGTATTGCAATAAATATTTTGCGCTTTCTGACAATTCCATATATTTTATGATACAATTATTTGTAAAATGGATTCACTCATATTATTATTTTGTCAGTGATATACGACCGCAACAGTAAAAACCATATATGTTTGTTAGATTTTTACATAAGTATGTCGCCATATCGATTTCCTTCGTTGTCTGTCGTATATTCACGACGGCAGGTTGTCACACTCCAGTAACCACTTACAGTGGAGGTCATTCCGACTGAGTCGTTCCTGCTCTGCGCGTGCACCTGCTGTTGTCACTACTTCTGCTGTTCTCTTGCAGTACATTCTAGGTAGTAGTGGCTTGTCCTTTACTTTCCCCTACCAATAAAGGTGGCAAACAACCACATTTTCCCGTCCTTTCTGGCATGGGCGGCTGACTGTTTTCTGGAAATAAAGAGTTTTTAAATCAACTAACCTTGTGCGAAATTTTAAAGGAAAGTGACTTTATGGCCTCGTTTTGTATACCGTTACGCACATTTACTAAAATTTAATTAAATGTTTTATGGTACATGCAAGGACATCGCTTTACGTAAACTAAGCAACTTGTTTCGAGGCAGATGCATGAAGTACACGTCTCAAACTCGGTTTGATGGTCGACAACAAGGAAGCTTATGAAGTATGAACTCGAGAAGGTAGAGGTGAGGGGTGACTTGACATAACAGGTGCTCCTAACCGTAGACAACTGGCCTCCCGCCTACGCCATCTCGGTTTACGTCAGTTGGAAACGTGGCGGACGTTGCTGCTGGTCAGTGGCTTTCCCGTTCTGTCCGCCCTTTCACTCCACCTTCGCCCCATACTAAGGCCTCGTGTCATGGAAGATGGACGTATACTCGAGAGCCCAGCACTCGGCGGGGGTCACCATCGCTTTCACTTGCCAGCAAATATATAATAATTTTTTTAACTCATTTCTTACACATGTTAGGTTAGGACGGATTTAAGAACCCGCACGAAAGAGATTTCGGTATTTTACAATCGTGAGTATAAGCAAGAGTACTTATCGAGTACGCACTGCTACCAACCAATATGTGATCTCGTACTTCAGCGTATTCCTTTGGTGACAGCGAGGTATGCGTATGTTATGTTGGCAATTCTTAGGTGTTGCACGTTTGCAAATCCAGTCAACTATGGTTTTTGTAAATCATGTTAGTGAAATACAGTACATTAAAAGAAATGAAATGTAAACTCTAAAGCTTTTCACATAATTACAGTATTACCATTAATTTTCATGTCATTAATCGTTGCTCGGATCTCTTATTATTTAGTGCTGCATTGTCTATTTTTGTTTTCAGCATGAAATGTAGTAAAAGTACTAATTTAAAAAGTCACCCGTTATTTTAACCGACATATTTTATAAAATTGTTACATTATTATGGAATTTTATTTGATTTAACAGAATACTCGAAAATTTGTTAGCTATATCTTTTATTTTTAATTCCGTGTATAATTATGTGACATTTGTAATAAATATTGGAATTTAATTTTTTCTGTCGTGGAGTAGTGTTGTACATGATTTAAAATACGAGAAATTATTCCGAATCAGGATTAAAACTTGCGACAATAATACATAGTCTCACTCACGTAGGCCACAATCTCAATAACATTTTTGCTAGTTAGCAACTCTTTCGGTGTGACTCGCACTCTGTATTTTCCGTCAAATTGTTTGAAGTTTTATCGTTTTTTTATATTTAGTTTGTAATAAGTATTAATTTTATTTCAATATACTGTAAGTGTGGATGCCTTAATTGTTGCAGGAAGTCCTTTTCAGTCCAAGTTTGTGTTGGAATTACACGTCCTCTACTCTCGAAGATAGACGAAATATGGAGACGTTAATCGTATTTTTTAAACAGTGTGACATCTGTACGTCTTACCGCTACGCAGACAATCAGGCTCACGAACGCCGCGGAAAAACTGTCCTAATGTCGAGCTTATTTATCGAGTTAAAATGTCTCGTCGACATCGACGTCATTCCAGACTTGACCTGCTTCTACGGCTATTAAAAAAAAGTCATTGGATTGCGAAGAATTCGAACCCAGAACCTTTCGTACCGCACGACAGCGTACTACCTACTACATCGCGGAGGTCTACGAGTCTCGTGCAGGATCGCGCACTCTACCCCCCCACCCCCCAATTGCTCCGTTTTGATAGCTAACAAATTATTATTATTCTCGGTGTCCCTGATTGCGAAGAAGTGGCGACCATTAACAAGGTAGTAATTACTTCTGTTGAACGGAACAAAGTTTTTAAAAATACGTCAATACACTCTACTTCATAAAACAGAAATATAACGAATATCTACACATCATACTTGTATCTCTGATACAGTGCGGCGTGACAACTGGTAAACAGCCAACGATTCGTATATACTGTACGTATGCGAACCATATTTCAAGCCTGTTACGAATTTATCAAAATGTATTTGTTTATGTATGGGTTCCCACTGGATTAGTAGTTCACACGGTGTAGTCCTTAGTTTGTAACTGTGTTATCTGTAGCCGGCAAGATGAAGGGCCTCTCAAACTACGTCAGTCGGTCACTGTACTGTTAATAGTCAAACACATTAAGAGCTAACTCACGTGGTGCACGCCAGTGACGTCGAACAGGCAGAACGGTCACTACTTAGTTATTTGTTCACATTTAGACGGATTATCTGCGTTGTTAAACCATGATTTTCAGTGGTTTTTAAACATGTATTCTGTTCATCGTGACTATACTGTATAAATGCACAGCCTATTACGTTTTATTTCAGACGTTTTTCTCATGGGTGAGCGAAACTTATTTGCTCAAGTATTTATGTCACGTAGTAAATCTCATCAAGAATTAATCATATTCTTTGTGTATTACTGTGAAATTCATGGACGCACAAATCCGCCTACGACGTTTCTACAGCGCGATGTGTTGGAATGGAGACCGAGGAAGTGAAGTGCGACCCGGCAACAGCGCCACGTCTCCGGCAACAGCGCACAGGGGCGGTGGACTTGCCCGCCGGAGAAGAATGCCCTGCGCTCTGTTGGGCGATCCGGAACTACGAGCCCGCGCTCAGCCCACTCAAGTCTCGTGTTTCTATTTAAGTACTGTGCGCACGCGTTGTTTAAGAGTTGCGTATTCAATATTTTGAATTTTCCTACACAACTGTTATGAAGGAATCATAATATCAAAATCAAAACAATTTCAAACAACAATTTTTTCTTGAGCACTTTTTCCATATTNGCGTTGTTTAAGAGTTGCGTATTCAATATTTTGAATTTTCCTACACAACTGTTATGAAGGAATCATAATATCAAAACCAAAACAATTTCAAACAACAATTTTTTCTTGAGCACTTTTTCCATATTTTTACGATTTCATTTTATTTAAATGTCATTCGCTAAATATATGTCGAATTTAAATTACCAGTCAAATAGACAGAAAACTCAGGAGTAAAATGAACTGCTGCTGAATCTCCTCGCATGTACACTGCAGATGGTGAAATTACAGATGTGCACTCGTTATTATTCTTAACTTTGGCTGTGTTTATGTTTAGCAAGTTTTGCGTCGAAACTATTGCACATACATAGCTACTTTGTTATTCAGAATAATTGCAATTCTTCCAAATTGTATGTAAAATAGGTTACATGCAATTATTAAATAATTTCAAACCAAACTCGGACGAAAAATTCAGAATAAGGTGAACCTCCCCCTTAAGGGAAAAAAAAAAGCTGTACGAGCAGCGAACAAGGAAATGTGTGTAAAAGTTTTAACATAAAAGTTGTATTGATTTTTGGCGAGTAAAATCAGTTTCCTTTTCATTTTAGTCATATGAGAACGAGGTGATATAATACTAGCGCTGTTATGTTGGTAGCAATGCGACAGTCACAAGTGCTGGAAAAACAGTAATTGCTGACAATGTCGACAACAGTGTTGATGTTTACATGTGCTCGTCAAAGAATACGCAATTCGAGGAAGAACTCGTNCTTTTCATTTTAGTCATATGAGAACGAGGTGATATAATACTAGCGCTGTTATGTTGGTAGCAATGCGACAGTCACAGGTGCTGGAAAAACAGTAATTGCTGACAATGTCGACAGCAGTGTTGATGTTTACATGTGCTCGTCAAAGAATACACGATGCACTGAAAAAGAAACGCACAATTCGAGGAAGAACTCATACAACGACAAGCCAGTCATATTCCTACATACCACCGCTCTGCGTGCCCTGTTCTGCTCAAGTGTGCGAAGCACAGTGTATCAAGGGCATCACTGGTAACCCGAGGAGTGCGCGGACATTTACAAAGGGGTGCCGCCGCGATAAGCCTATCAAGACTCGTGCTATTTCCTGTCACCGACAGGGTTAAATGTCTGGGGTTATCGCTGCAAGAATGTTCTGGCCCTCGCCTCTCTCAGCGCGAACCTTCTTAGCAGGCCGGCTGGTATATAAAAGCCACGGCGGGCCTCCAAGTGGACAATCTGGAGTAATGAGCCTTGCACATCTCTAAGCGCTAGATGTGCGTGGATAGCGGAGCGCGAGTGGCGAAGAGTGAAGCATGCGAGCATTGCTACAAGAGAGAGAGAGAGAGAGAGAGAGAGAAAGAGAGAGAGAAAGAAAGAGAAACAAAGAGAAAGAAAGACAGAAACGAGAGAAAAGAGAGAAGGAGAAAAAAAGAGAAAAACGAGAGAAAAAAGAGAAAAAGAGAGAAAGAGAGAGAAAGAGACACTGCCGGGCGGGACTAATGAAATGGATGCGTGTCTAACACACATTTGGAATGGTGACAATAGACAGATCGAATATGTGCAAATAATGTGTGTGAATGAAGTGACTGTAATTAACCAATATTATAGACACAGTGTTAAGGACTTTAATTAGAATTGATATTGACATTAAATAATGCGCTCACTGAAAATAACTATAGTAATAGTGGGGATAGGGTACAGTTTTTTAAATAATAGCTGTGTGTATTTCATAACAAGATAAATAAAAAATCAAATCTAGCGGTGATATATTTGGCGATTGATGAGGCCAGGGGTGCAAACCACCTCGTCCTATCCATCTCTCAGGGAAATGCACGTGAAAGTGACCAATCACAGCACGGTGGAAGTGAGGAGGTGCACCATCATGCTGGAAGATCATACGACGTCTCACTGCTAACGGAATATCCTCAAGTAACAGCTGCAGGTCTTCTTGCAACAACTGCAGATACACAGCACCAGTCAAGCGTTCCGGGAAAATGAATGGCCCAATCAGCTGATAGTGTAAGACACCACACCACACATTGATACCGAAACGGTGTTCAGAACTCCTTTCCACTGTAGAGTGGGTATACTGATTGTCGAATTACTCTGTAAATATTAGGGATGGGACCCACATTTATATGACATATTTTGCTCCAAATGATGTAAGGAAGAAGCCCTGTGAGTGGCGGTAACTCCTCGTGAATCATCCTGTATATTTGTTATTAAGACAATCCCCCGCGATCACACATTGTCCAGCCTCAGAGGTCCCACGCCAAGACAACTATCGGACCTCACATGGCCAACTCACATGCACGTTCTTGTTTATACATTTATGTTTTTAACGCAATGCCTTTTATACGAGCAAAATGCTTTTACCAACTCAAATTTAATCCTGTTGTATTTGACATAGGTTAGAGGAAGCAAACAAACATCTCAAAGCACTACTTTAGATGAACAGTGTAATGCTATCCACGTCGTTAATGACGGTCGTGTTGGCAGTGTATTGGCACACGGAGTGAATACTTCGCACCTCGGGCGCGCACTCTACCCCACCTCCCCTCTTCGAGTGAAGGGCGAGGGGGTTCAGCGCGGGCAACCACGCGACTGACTGCAGCTGGTGACAGTTAAGGTGGTCGCCTGTTAGGACCTTGACTTGCGCTACAGCAAGACTCCAGTACTTATGAAACTATGAACCACGCCCCTAACATGTCCACATATGAACAGTGAGTGAAGAGATTTAGGTGGCTCTTAACATCGAGGTCTTTAGAGCCGATGAGGGTGATTCAGATATGGAGCAGCGCAGGAATGAAAGGCCGGGAGAAACGGGAGATCACCGAGAAAACCCGCCGACCAGCGTCATCGTCCGGCACGATTCCCACGTGCGAACCTACGAAAAGAAAACCTACTCCATTCGAGGACGGAATCTACTCTCGAGATATCCCGCAAGCTATAAACATAGTTTTAGAGCCCTCCACCGACGTTTAGACGGCCTTTTCAAACTGCTGTACTGTATCTTAAAACATTCTACACGAAAACTATCGAGACTACGATTGGAGCCTGTATTGAACTTCGTTGCACTATTTCCATTAATAAAATGTTATTAGAGTCGCCACTTGAAGTCTCATGCTGCATGCCGGGTCAGGCGCTTGCGCGTAACGACGATAGAGCATTTGATGCACGTGGTACTGTCGTACTTATGAACAACCTTAAGAGAGCCTACATCTAGGTAGGCGGGGGCCTTAAGAAGCCTCCCAGTTGTCACCAGTATCATTGTAAGCACCTGTGTATTACAATAATAAAGAAAAAACTGGAGTGTATTTTAATGTAAATCTCTTTTCTGGACAGAAATTAAAGACTATATATTGTTGCCTATTTATATATTTGACTTTAGAAAAAATAAAACATAAATATGGTCGTTGAAACGTGTCAAAGTCAGCATAAATAGCTGTAAGTAACCCTATGTTTACGACATTTATTCTTCCGCAAAACAGTGTCAAACTATATCGACAATGCTGCGACTTTTCTGGCAATACTGCCGTATTATCACCACAAACTTGCCAATTCTGAGGCAGCAAAACCCACACATGCAGCTTGCTTACGCTGTCTTACATCGCCGCCGCACTTTCTTACATGACGTGACCTTGAGGTGTATCAATTGTTTTACTAGAGATGGAAGTATGACAGTAACCGTAGAACGTATGCCGTACGCACAAGCAGTTGCCGCTATGATCTCGAACCTACTGATTCACAACTGCGTGCCGAGACACAGTCCACGAAGGAGATTGTTGTATTTCTCTTCTTATTAAAACGCTTGGAGCAACAGCCAATCACAGCAGCGTACAATATCGTCCACGTTGTTTATTTGCTAAAAAAAAAATGGGGGAATATAGTTATGCTGCAGAAACGGACCAAGATTTATTGCGAACAATGTTGCAAGACAAACGTTTATGAGAACGAGCATGTGGTAGGGTACATATTTACGATCGCAAAAGAAAAGGTTTCTCGGAAAAGCAAACACGCCAACTTTCTCAAATCGCCGTTTATTTTCAACACAATATTGAACTAAAANAAAAGGTTTCTCGGAAAAGCAAACACGCCAACTTTCTCAAATCGCCGTTTATTTTCAACACAATATTGAACTAAAATATGTTCCTATATTCCATGTTTTGAAAGTAAAGAGAGCCAAAACTTCCAAACATTATTCACGAGCACTGCCAAACGACGTTATATTCAGAATACGCAGGTATTCAATAGTAAATCAATTTTTCACAAGGTTTCTTGTAGCGTGCAAGCAATGCTTGTGTGTTTCGGCTTACGCCGTACCCACATGGACAGCCTACAGCAGTNAAGGTTTCTTGTAGCGTGCAAGCAATGCTTGTGTGTTTCGGCTTACGCCGTACCCACATGGACAGCCTACAGCAGTCGTCACGGACGTGATGGAGAGTCAGTGACTGGCCAGCAAGATGTCGGAACGCCGCTCACCAATCAGCACGCAGTAGCCAATGAAACACGAGGCGTGTTCCCATAGACGGGCACAGCCAATCAGAGCATGTGTACGCTGACACGGAAGGAAGCGGCGTGTGTGTGGTGTGGGATTGTACTCACGTAGCGGAGGGCGGCTGGTTCGAGTCCCGGCGCCGACATGAGGAGGTGCTCCGAGCTCGCCACACGAAGCCACTGAGCGCTGCTGGCCTGGTGGTGCTTCGCGCTGTTGCTTGTAGCGGTCGCCGCCAGGTGCGCCACCTC
>NQII01000665.1:575109-597968 GCA_002778355.1 Clitarchus hookeri
CACATATTCCAGGCTACAAATACTGCGGACCCTGCACACAACTAGCATGGAGATTGAAGCACGGCAACATCCTTGTCAATTCATTGGATAAGGTGTGCAAGGAACACGATGTTGCCCACACGACCAGTAGCAAGTTGGAAGATAGGCACCATCGGACACCGTTCTCGCGGAAAAAACCAAGGCGATAGTTAGGTCGCCCAAGTCTAAACTCGATGAATGTCTGTTTGCCTGGGGCATGTCCAAAGTTATGAAAACTAAAGTCAATAAAGGAATGGGTCTGCAGTTTGGAAGGCAGGAAAATAAGGAGTAACATAAATAGGTGAAATAGGCAGTTTATTATTTCTTGAGCGAAACCATTTCCACTGACGACAAAGTGTTGATTCATATGTCTCCTCCAGAGAACGAAGTCCACCCTACTGTGTTTCTGTCAAGATATGATACGAATATGATGCTGAAGTTGTGGTAAACATTTCCCAAAAGGACGATGAAGTCAACCGAATATCTAAATATATCTCAAACACAGTTCGGGTTTGTGCTGAATTTGTTTGGCAAGGGGCATGAAAAGATGTCTTTCAACCGACATTCTCAAAATGTCCGGTGGTTGTCTGGCATTTTTCTCCGGTCTGAGAGCAGAGATGACTCGTATTTCAGAGGCAGATGCTAGCATTGCCAGAGGCCAGCGATCGGTTCGAAAACAGCATACATAGTACTAAACCACTCGACCCATAAAAAAGTGATACTAGCAGAGATGAAGATCGAGAAGAATAAATGATTTTGACAATTGGATAAAATACGCCTTAAGAGAGCGACATCCCCGCCATATTGAATATATACATATATATATATATATATACACAAACACACACACACTGAAATGCTGTAAGTGCCTTAGCATATCAGACCAGTGGGAAAGACCAAGTGACAAATGTAAATTCAACATTTATAGCACAAATACAATTTTGAGATTGCACAAAAATGATAAATGCTACAATGAAGTATTAGAAAACTCTTCTAAAAATAACTATGCTAGAATGTGTTACATTTATTTACCGTGGTTTAAGTACAGTCTATACAGGAAGTCTAATTAAAAGCGTGCAAAAATGAAGATGGTNGTTACATTTATTTACCGTGGTTTAAGTACAGTCTATACAGGAAGTCTAATTAAAAGCGTGCAAAAATGAAGATGGTAATAGGGGCCACGCCACGGAATGTTTTGAGATTGGGAACATCTGGTCACGCGAGGCCAGCTGAAGGAGATATGGGTGTAAACATGTGGTTCACCTATGGTCCATAAGATGGCTCTGTCNTGGTCACGCGAGGCCAGCTGAAGGAGATATGGGTGTAAACATGTGGTTCACCTATGGTCCATAAGATGGCTCTGTCGTCCCTACATTGCCACAGTGCGTGCGTGTATCAACAACAGGTGCAACACGCATGATATATTTGAACGAGTGAGACATTATCTCTCGCGCCATTGTCTAGCTTGCTTCGAGGTTGGTGGTCGTCGCTTTGAGCAGCTCTTATGAGGTGCAAACTGGTACGTTAACAGCGATCCGTCAATGGAGTGGTCCTGCACAGTACTACTTGTCAACACCGTACACACTCAATGTCAATAACACACACAACCAACCCCGGGAGCTGTATTCTTGTCATACATGTTTACGCTCATATCTCCTTTAGCTGGCTTCAAGGACCACACGCTCCCAATCTCAAAACGTTCCTAGGTGCGGCCTCTATTTCCATTTTCATTTTTGCGTGCTTTTACTGAAGCATCCTGTTCATATCTGTGGCAAAGACAAAGATGGACTTGTTTTTTTAAAACGTATTACCAGTAGCTAAGGTTTTCTAGGTATGCTACCTTGAATGCAAGAGTGAATGCATGTTTCCGTGATAGCGGTCCACTGCGAGCTATGTCTGTCCCTGTCGTGCGTACAACTTAGCACGCCTGGCATTACTGACTAAAGCCCGCAAGACAACTGCCGACTGCCTAACAATGATCACGGCCTGGTCCAGGACGAACATAAGGAGACGTTCTATGACGTGACTGTGATTTGTTGCTGCAATTATCATAAAAGGTCGTGACAGTGAGTAGGTGTACGGAACCTCGCCATACCTGACAATACTGGATACATCACAAGCCTATCTGATTGGCAAAGCTGGTAGCTGAGTGACTGACCGGTTAGCAGTACGCATCAAAGCATGTGCGTGATTGTTGGCGAGCAAATTCGTTGGTAAATCGCTGTCCCAGTTGTCGAGTGGGCAAGTGTCCTGCCAATGTTACCAACTACAAGCCATCCACATGTGACGTGAGGGTGGAACGACAGTGCTCCAGCGCACAGAACCACCAGATGTCTGTTGAATGCCGCTGCGACAGACATTCAAACAGTGGTACTTCAAATAGCACAGCGGGTTCTTGTCGCCATCTGAAACGAGTCTGGAATCCTAACTTAAGGTTTGAAATGTTCCACCCATTGTTTTCATCATATAATTAATTACAAGTATTTGTGGAAATACTATTTTAAAATGTAAAATAAACGAACAAACTATAATATGGCTGCCATAAAACCAAAAAGAGTAGGAGAAAAAATTAACAATATTTCCTTANAAATAAACGAACAAACTATAATATGGCTGCCATAAAACCAAAAAGAGTAGGAGAAAAAATTAACAATATTTCCTTAATTTTTGATCTTGGCGTCAAGTTTATGCTAGCTTAACGATGTACAACCTGAAACTTAATGAATCCCCATCAAACCANATTTTTGATCTTGGCGTCAAGTTTATGCTAGCTTAACGATGTACAACCTGAAACTTAATGAATCCCCATCAAACCAGAATAATTGCTTCAATTTTTTAACGCATTTGTGCACTATATTACAACCCTCAATGGTTTATGAATTTTACAAAAATTAATGCTTATGTATACATGTTATGAGATGACACAGCAGCAGGACTTAGAGCGGGTGTGTGTGGCGAAGACTGGAGCAAGGAGGTGGCGATGTAAGAAAGCGAGCAGAGGAAATGCGCTGAGATTGACCGCCTGCTGGTTATCGACTGAGAAAAGTGCAGAACCGGCTAGCACTGGTTGAGACTCAGTAATGCCGGCAGAGGAGGAGAGGACACAGCTCCCGTGCCAAGACCACCAATCTTACCTGTCACGGGGTATACACCCCTCGCACTAACATGTTACTGTACTCTGCTCACTGCTGTGACTACGGCTAGACTCTCAGTGCCTTTGAAACTACTTAACGACACACGAAACTAAATTACATACAGGAAATTACGTCATTAAACTTTAAATACGGACAACCTGGAAACAGAAACGACAATCCTGAGCTTTTCTTATGAGATACATAATTGCTGTTTACAACTTACGTTACTGTTAGAAATGTTTATTTCCAGAGTAACTTTGTCTAAAAGCAATAATACGTAAGTAGCAGCACAGTGCAATCGACTAGCTGTGGTTGTTTGCTAATCTAATCGACTAGCTGTGGTTGTTTGCTAGTCAAATCGATTGGTTTCTAAAGTAGATAATTTGAGCTGTGTAGCGTGAGTAATGTTAACACACACACACATAAAAGTCTTAAGTTTAATATTGTGAAAGTTTTGCCTTTTTTTTGGCCTTATAACCGTAAAAGCGTGTTAAATTATGAAAAGAGNGGGGGGAGGTGTCATAACGGGACATATCCCTCAACAAAGTGAAAATAACATATTCAAAAATAACAATTTGAAAACAAAATGACAACTTTTAAATAATTTTAATCATACGAAATGTGTGATTCCCTTTAACATGAAGGATGTTTATAGCGTTTTGTGGTTTCATATCTGTATATTTGCCCATTGACTATAAATAATGTTTTAACTATTAATTTGTAATATTGCAGCTTTCGTATTTTGTCCAAAAATGAAATCCCTCCCCCTCCCTTATCAAATAAATTCCTGGCAACGCCTCTGTTTAAATAATTTGCTAGAGTTTTAATGAGTGGCGTAAATGTCCGTCGTACATGCATGTGAATACAGTACCTTGTTTTCCATACATAAGCAGTGCAGTTACTGATATCATGTTCCATTCATTAATAGTACTCGTACTTAGAAACATAGATAAATGTAGTCTTCAAGGGAAAGACACAATCTTGGTACTTTTTTAGATGCATCACAAAGCGCCTACATATTAGTTAACATTTGGTTGCATTTGTACCCCTGCCCATCTTCATACTGTAACAGCATACGCGATCACGGTAGATGAATGTAGTCTTAACGATCTGCTTTCCACCACACTCGACGACGAAGTGACAATCGTGTTCATATTATGCTCGCTTGTATACTATTCACACTACATGACAGTTTGCATTGCACGTCTTGGGTTTCTTTAGTAGACGACTGCTGGCCNTCGCTTGTATACTATTCACACTACATGACAGTTTGCATTGCACGTCTTGGGTTTCTTTAGTAGACGACTGCTGGCTATGTGCTGCAAACAGCATAGTTTCTGGACTGTAAAATGTCTTATCAGGTCGATCGCTGTCTAGCCTGCGAAGTTGACCATTCGACCACAAACCTTCTTTACAGTCGTTCATCTTCCAGCATTGGAGGTGCCTTGTTTCTCTTTATGCTGCAGCTGCTCTCTCCCGATGTGTCTTACACCAGCTCCTGGAATGTGGTGTGTGTGTAACGGCAGCACTACCTTGACAAACTCTAGGCATGGGAGACAGTCAGGAATCTCTTCATCCTGTTGCAGGTAGGTGTTTGTAGACGGATTGTAATTCATGTCTTGCATATGCGAGAAGGAATTTTTTAGGCAGGTATGCAAGCTCNGTAGGTGTTTGTAGACGGATTGTAATTCATGTCTTGCATATGCGAGAAGGAATTTTTTAGGCAGGTATGCAAGCTCATCTTTGTCGAGTGCTGCAAGTCATTTAAGCTTTCCATATCTTATGATAGCTGATAACATTTTCTGACCCCCCAGCATGTCGTCATTTTCACGACGTCCTCTCGATGGGAGATATGTGGTGGTACGAAATGCTTTTATAAAAACCTAAATAGTACGGCTGCGTATACACTCAGCTGTACACGTGTCAGAAAATGCTGTCACTGACCAATAACAAGCCAGAACGCCGTTCGCCAATCAGCGCGCGGTAACTTATCCACCAGCTGGCAGCTCAGCCGGTAGGGAATCATTCGAAGCACGTGGTAGCCAATACGGCACATGGGCCAGTACAGAGCTTTGCAAAGCCAATCGGCGAACGGTTTCGCTCGCCTCAAACGAACCAGCACAGTTCGTTTATGTGTAATATTCTGTGTACTGCTTGGTACCATTGATAAATAAATGTGTTTTGATCGTGCTGGGAGTGAAAATAACGTGTGCGATGTGACCTTACTGCTAGCCAGTTGTTTGACCTATGCTGGGAGAAATGAACTGTTCTGCTGTTGCTGTTTGAGAAGTCTGCGAGTACTCTATGGCTATTTATATTAACCATTGCTATATTAGCATGGCTGCATTTAGCNTGCTGTTTGAGAAGTCTGCGAGTACTCTATGGCTATTTATATTAACCATTGCTATATTAGCATGGCTGCATTTAGCATATGTGAAGGTGATGTGACACGCATATTTTCCCCCTCAGTTGATTTTTTTCTTCGCCTCGGTACAGAGTATTGATTTCCAAACATTGTATGTTCATATACGAACTATGTCAATAACTTTCGGTGAAGCGGGGCGGGAGGTAATGATTGTCAGCAGCCCTTCGTACAAAAGTGCGAAGGAGGTTCGATCCGCAACTGAATGAACGTTTATTTAAACTAATGGTAACGCGTGCACGAAGAGTTCCGTGGCTGTGCAAGGTTTTTTCTTATGATAAGCTAACTGTGTATAATTTCCGCTGTAGTAAAGTTTTCGTGTTTTTTTTTTTTTTTCAAATGATGCGATCACATTTATTTCAAATAAAATCGCAAATGTCCTGTACGCTTTTTCAATGTGTGAGTTCAGTAATGTAGNTGCTGTTTGAGAAGTCTGCGAGTACTCTATGGCTATTTATATTAACCATTGCTATATTAGCATGGCTGCATTTAGAATATGTGAAGGTGATGTGACACGCATATTTTCCCCCCTCAGTTGATTTTTTTCTTCGCCTCGGTACAGAGTATTGATTTCCAAACATTGTATGTTCATATACGAACTATGTCAATAACTTTCGGTGAAGCGGGGCGGGAGGTAATGATTGTCAGCAGTCCTTCGTACAAAAGTGTGAAGGAGGTTCGATCCGCAACTGAATAAACGTTTATTTAAACTAATGGTAACGCGTGCACGAAGAGTTCCGTGGCTGTGCAAGGTTTTTTCTTATGATAAGCTAACTGTGTATAATTTCCGCTGTA
Organism: Clitarchus hookeri; assembly: GCA_002778355.1. Lineage (NCBI taxonomy): Eukaryota > Metazoa > Arthropoda > Insecta > Phasmatodea > Phasmatidae > Clitarchus > Clitarchus hookeri. The sequence goes on from NQII01000665.1 coordinate 581,479, forward strand.
GTAAAGTTTTCGTGTTTTTTTTTTCTTCAAACGATGCGATCACATTTATTTCAAATAAAATCGCAAATGTCCTGTACGCTTTTTCAATGTGTGAGTTCAGTAATGTAGNGATGCGATCACATTTATTTCAAATAAAATCGCAAATGTCCTGTACGCTTTTTCAATGTGTGAGTTCAGTAATGTAGTGAAATTAACAAGTACATCTTTACTGTATAAACTTACTACTTGCATGCAAAGTACGCATTTTATGTAAATAAATAAATATTCTTAAGATTTTTTTAACAAGTAAGGAAGCGAACAGTCAAAATATGTTATGTAGTATAGGTACGTTGTAATGGATTTTGTTATCTTCGGTAAAAAGTTACCTAATTATAGCAAAATGTGAACACACTACAAGTACATGGTAAATACTATAAAATGTAATATAGTGTCTAACATAATTTGTGATGACCTATACGAATCAGTTCTGAAAACATGTTTCCTTTACATAAATGCTTCTAAAATGGCTGTCAATTATGAATATAAAAGACTTAAGGTGTAGTGAAATATAGCAGTCTCTTTTAGGTCACGAGTGTTGGCAACACCTAGTGTGAATTTGATGGTTCCAATTCAATAAGTGCCTAAATGTTGGGTAACTATGCTTATAAAAGGGCGTAATGCATAATGGACCATATCGCATTAGTTGGACTTTGTATAGATCTGGTATGGTACGCGTTAAACATTTATCTATCTCCAACAGTTGCTGGAAGACGACCAACTATGTCAAGTTGGTGGCGTTGACATGAGCATACTATACTTATAACGTGACTTGAGGTAAGGCGACAAATGTACTTTATTCTCGAAACGAGCTGGTTACATATACTGGTAATAATTACTTTTTAAAAAATAACAGCACACCTAAGCCTTCACAAAATTCAAAATGGTGCCGAACATGGTCGAATAATGAGTGTTGATATAGCCACATTAGTTTTAGTGAAACTGCCTTGTGTCGCTGGATGTTAGACAAGCAAGCACTGGCCTGCGACAGTCAAATGGTCCTCCCTCCTGACGGTATGTTGAGATCGTACAGAACTCGTCAGCAGTACACAGGTTCTTGCATGTACCCATTGCTCGTAACAAAATCTAACTGAAATTTTAACATCTTAAATTATGTCATGCCATCCACCCTCTCTCTCCCAGCCCTATTATCCGGCTTGTCCTAGACTTTAGGCACGTGATCTTATTTCCCGTTCCGATTTCATATTCGTACTCCCCTTCAATATACGTGTTTGTGCATACGTCACACCATATACTTACATTTCCAAGTTTTTTAAACAATAAATAAAGTTATATAGATAAATTTTATTTATAAAATTATGCATAATCAGCTGTTGTGACGTCATTATCGTATTTACCTTAACAATGGGCGTCTGTACATATAACATGCTATAACTTGCATTTACAAAAATTTTAAAGCAATCAACAAAATAAATCTATATTAAATACATAACTTTTATTTGTAAATATGTACATAAACAACGGTTGTGAACTTATGTATGTATTAATCTTGAAGAGTCAAGTTTGGAAACACAGTACTTCAAGTGCCTACATTGAACAAATCCTTAATGCATATCTACGTCTATAAAAATCTAATATGGAAATTGTATGAGTGGAACCCCAGGCGTTAGAATGAGTGTTTAATTTTCTTACGCCATATTCGAATTTTTCTCAAAGGAATGTCCGTTTATGTGCTGCGTGTAATATATCCAGTTTGGATATTTTATGTGAAACAAAAATATTTACTTAATCGATGTGTGTGGAGTGATAAATATTTTAATATGAGCATTCATGTGCTTAGCACTATAAATAATAATATGTAAAAAAAGTGCGATACTTAGAATTCTTATTAAAAATAAAATGAATCATTATTGTACAGTGTATAGCTGAACACTATATTTTTCTTTGGATTTTGACTTTAATGTCGGTTTATTTAACTAATTTCTGGAAAGCCGTGCACCCTAAGTCGAAAATGCTTCAAAAATGTTTTTAATTTTATTTTCGACACTTATGTCTGGGTACATCTAGAAATTTTACTCTTCAGTCTAAATAAAAAAACTACCCAGACTATCCTCAACTATTCATGGATCGATAAACACATATATTTATAAAATTTAGGTTTTTATATCGGTATGTGCTTGTGTGTGTGTGCATGTATGGTTGACTGAGATGTCGGCTGCCCGAATCCAAACAGTTTTGCATTAACGGAAATGTTCAGGACTACTATTTTTTCTTTTCAGCATTTGCAATGCAATGTTTAGTGCCCTCCGGCACATTTATTAGTATATTTATAAAAATACATATTGATTATAAGGTACGCAACTTAAGTGAAGTTTTTTATCACGTTGAAATAGTTTTTGGCACTACACGAGTCCATACATAAGCTGCTTACCAACATACTTTGAGATCCTTCAGTCATAGGTATTCCTATGAAATCCAGTATGACGTCGGGGGATAGAGACATACAATAGCTGTTTCTAACATCACAGTTGAATTCGCCTTTAAAATACGTGCGAGTAGACATACAACACATTATATTACGTCTCTGAGTTTTAAAACCGAACTTTTAAGTATATAAAAGTTTTATTTATAAATACATGGGTACCCAACATCGCATTACAACAAATTGACTATATATATATATATGACTTTGATCTACGCACTGGGTTGAAACTATAATATGCATTTTGTGACTATAACTTCGAGGGTTGGAAAATGGTCGCCATAAATGCTCGTAAAAATGCTTAAGGCATAATTCATTTTTCTTCTCGGATAGACTTGCTTGCACTGGTCTGATACGTTACAATTGCCATGTGCCTAGATAAGAGGGGCGGTGAAGGAGGGGGGCGGGTCCGGCCGTCGTTGAATGATGTCCAACTGTGCCTCTAAGTTCGCAGCTGTCTGATATAGGAATAATGCACTTGAAGCATGTTCTGAGGTAAGGCAACCACCGTTCTGTATTCGTGGCTCGGGCTCGTTACATAATTACTTTCAAAAACCCTAATATAAATTCCTATGCCTACTAAAGTCAATGTGGTATCGAATACACGCGAATAATAAAATGTTATGGTGTCACATTAGCATTCGACTAGAAAACACGAGCCCGAAAATATATACACCTGGTATATTTACGTACACAATGCTATGCTTATAAAATTCAATATAGTGCTGGTCATTGCCCCATAATCACGATTTCAGACATGATACTCAAATTGTCTTTAAAAATACGAATCCGTAGACATGCTGCTCGATATAATAATTTAAAAGTTAAATAAAGTGCATTTATTTAAATACAAGACTTTTATTAATTAAATAATGTTTTTCATAATCTATGATTGCACCACCATATACTACAAATCAGTCTTGGGAATACGAATCTACAGACACATTGCTCGGCATAAACTTTTCTGTAAGTCTTCCAAAGTGAAAAAAAATATATTAAATTAAATGCATAACTTTTATGAATAAATTTTCCTTTTTTGTATAATTTATGGATGTTACATCATAATCAAATTATTTTTGAAAATACGAATCCACAGACAGGTCGCTCGATACACTGTCTGCAAGTTTAAAAGTTAACCTCTTATTTATAAAATTATGCATTTTCAGTGCCTTGTCAACATGACTGTCGTATACGTTAAAAGGTTATTATATATACATCATTTAGACCTGTACTGGCACCCATGTCCTGGTGGCTCAGTCGGGAAATGGTGGTCAAATATGCTTATAGGAGGGCTTAAGGCATCCTTGATGCTATGCTCTAGCTGACACGAATAGTAATTTCATAGTGGGAATCCAAGATGGGGGGGGGCGAAGGCAATATGGTGGAGTGATTGATATGTGCGCGATTAGTATATTATAATTAGCATATATGTGTTCGTGATTTTCATTGGTGTCCTTAGCATATGTGTACTCAGCATATGTCGTAGAATATATGCTTGTAACAAGGTAGTCCATGAAGTTGCATGAAGGGGTAATGAACCCGAACATTCATCAGACAAGATGGATGATACTGGCATAGAATGACAGAGCATGAGGTGCTTGTAAATGATTGCACAGTCCCGCTGGCATTTGCACAATTTCCGCTGGATTACGCTGGATTGTGCAAGTGCCAGCAGCATTGTGCAAAATACATTTTTTTTGCGGGAAATTTAAGGGAAAAGGAGAAATTTTGGACGTTTTTGAAGGAAAAAGAGGTTATTTCGAGGGGAAAAGGGAAATTCCGAGGGAAATTCTGGTCCTCTGTCAGATGCCGTATGGCTCCTAATCACCAAGCCCAGGCGCCAGAACTCTCATTATATATATATATATATATATACTGACCAGACAAAATTAAATATATTCAGCTGAGACGGCAAACAGTGTGTGTGTCGAAGGTTAAAACACGGAATGGCAATTGAAACATATTATATCTACAGTCAAACATGGAGAAGGCAGTGAGATGGTTTGGGAATGCGTGGCATGTAGTGTGGATGCCACCAAGTATGGTAGTGTGTGGCGCCATGGCCTACCCAACAGCAAGCGGAGGCTGGGTCAGGAGCCTTGAGTTCCAATAAGACAATGACTAAGCACACTACCATCAAGACTAAGGCGTGGTTATGGTATATGTGCTCCACGGCGACTTCTAACCCCACCACAGAACCCAGATGTCAATCTCACAGAGCATCTGTGCAATTATGTAGGCAAACAAGTAGAGAAACGCCGTCCTTCAAGAACACGAGCTCTGCAAAGACTAGTTTTGGGAGAGTGGTCCAAAATGTCCCGAGCAAGCACCACAGCGTTGGTACGGTCTATGCCACGACGTCTCGAGGCAATCTAACGTGCTAACGGTGTGCGCACCAAATATTAAGTAGAGGCTGTTCACGGTAAATTGAGCACTTTTGAAATCTCTGCCTAGGGTCTACTTGCATGCACATTGTGTATTTTTCCACCATATGTAATATCAACGTGACACATGCCTGATCACTTTATTCATGCATCGATCATGTGAAACTGTAGAATTATCAGAAAAGTAAATGTTTTACAAATCTGTTAATGCTTACACTTATATGCATTTAAAAAAAAAACAGAAAGCAAAATTAATCGCTTCGGTATTCACAAATGTTAACCTGTACCTTTTATTCAACGTTTAAAAAAATGGAACTATTTTCTACCCGTCGTCACCAGCTTCAGTAGGCCCATGACAGCCAGCATGGCAGTTAAAATATATGCAGGTGGGGCAGCGACATTTTTCAAAGGTTGGTTTTAAAAGTGCTCAATTAACCTTGAAAAACCCATAATTGATTTGCAACTGCAGTGTGGAAGAGTATGTTCTGTTTGTGGCTGTATGAACACTTTTGAGTTGACGAATATTATGGTACTGTTTCATGTATAGTTTTGTTATTGTGATATATTTGTGTACGGGGATACATAGTACTGCAATGTGCTTTGCAAATGAATGTAATCTTGTAGCTTAGTTGTCCTTCATTTAGAACCTGGGGCACTAACTATGGTTGTATGAATACTATTTTGAGTCACGGTATACGCCTTACTGTACTCTGGTATACTGCACATCTGAACAGCGTGGATGGAGGCCATGAAGGGGCCGCGGTGGTGTAGTAGTTAGACTTCTCGCCTCCACAAAGGCGAACCGGGTTTGATTCCCGGCGCGGTAGCCCCCGGATTTTCGCATGTGGGAATCGTGCCGGAGGATGCCGCTGGTCGGCGTGTTTTCTCGGGGATCTCCAGTTTCCCCCGGCCTTGCATTCCGGCGCTGCTACATACTCACCTCGCTACCTCGATGTTAAGAGCCGCCCAGATCTCTCTGCACGGCGAGTCCCCTACAGGTAGTAAGACGGAACGCCAGTCTGGATGGGCGTGTCTCACTTGAGAGCGGCAGACACACCAAGAACAGACAGGATGACAAGCTCGGCTGTTGGCGGTCTGCACTGCATATGCCAGCGGCGAAACTTTACCCACGTCACGGCTGGAACTATATGGGCCTCCCTAATTGTCATACGAGACTCATTCTTAGCAGTTGTATCCATTATAAAAACTATGTAATATTTCAATGCAAACCTTTTTTTTCAGGACAGAAATGAAAATCGATATTTTGTTGTCCACTCTTAATTTCAATTTTAGATAACAAATGTTGTCGTTGAAAATTGTCAGTCAGCAAAAATCGCTCTAAGTAGCCCTTTATTAAAGATATATTTATTCCGTAATACAGTTTTTTGAACGAAGATTGGTCAACCACTGGCTTCTGTTTAGCCGACTGTGAAGGCCAACTCCCGACTTGTGTTACGCCTGTTCTAGCGACCGGCGGCACAACTCGCTTCAATACCTCGCTTTACAAAGTTATATTAGGTAAGGAAAGGCCATGTAGGCATGCGGTGGAGGCGAGGCCGCAGTTTCACGTAGTAGTTGACTGTGCGTTAGTCCGGCTCATCAGTGCTTATAAATAGCTGCCTCGACAAATGACTCATCTGGCTGCGGAGGGGCTCCCAGCACTGCCTGGCACAGCCTTGTAACAGCCTGGAGACACACAACTGCCGTTTGTCATGCCGCTAACACTAGCGCAACGTCTCTGGCTCCCCAAGAGTCTTCTTCATTCTCTCCAGTCGAGTTGCTCTTCCGAGGTGCCTCTCACTCTTACAAACGTTTGGCATTATCACTTAAGCAGTAGGTACAACTTAGAGGAGTTTCTCCAAGCTAATTGCAAATTACTCTGTTGCTACTGATAAATGTTTCACTTATCAAGAAGATAAATACACAAACTAGAAATACCAGTTGTACAGTCTTCAGTTTAGCCAATCACAAAAAGAACAAATCAAAATGTTTGTGTGTCTATTTTGATTTCAAACAACCAACTCCTTCGAGTTCCTTCTGCCAAAATAAACAACACACTTGCAAGATGCGTTACTGTTAGCAAGTTTGGTGTTGTTAACGAATTGCTCCTTGTTTAAGTTGTTGATTGTTCAAAACAGCCAATGAGCGACTCAACAGCAGGCCGGAATGGTGGCTACGACAAGGGAGTTGTTCGCTGCAGGCGCATGATAGTTCCTCCGACGTCGCTCTACTTGCTGCCAACCTCGCCACACGAGTGACTGCTGCATGCGCTCACGTCAAGTTGGCGGCAAGCGCAGTGTCGGTAAAGGAAGCTGTTTGCTTGCAAGCGGCGCAGTACTTATGTTTCCAGGCGACAAGCGCAATATTGTTGTCCCGTCCCCGGCGTGATGAAGCACGCACGTACTTGGCAAACGGAGCAACATCCCGTGTGTTTTCTAGCATAGGCTGTTCGCGGTAAACTGAGCACTTGTGAAAGCTCTGCCTGAGATCTACTTGTATGCACGTTGTGTATACTTCCGCCTTTATGTTAAATTGACATTGCCATCGACCTCATCACTTTATTCGCGCGTCGGTCACGTGAATAGAAAAGTAAATATTTTACATATCTGCTCATTCTTACACTTTGATGCATTAAAAAAACAGAAAGCGAAAGAAATAGTTTAAGTTATCACTAATGGTTACCTAACAGTTTTTATTCGAACGTTAAGATCTGTAAATACTCTCCCTCCCTAGTTTCAAACTTTACTGGGTGCAGGTCACTCAGTGCGCCCGTTATATGATATGCTGGTGGCAGTTGAAGACTGCTGACGTGATAGTGAAGAGCCTTCACTGCGTTGGTGCAGGCGGCGGTTGACGACGTGGCACAGAAACTGACTACTGTGAGTCCAGTCACGAGGCGGTTGACGGCGTGGCGCAGAAACTGACTACTACGAGTCCAGTCACGAGGCGGTTGACGACGTGGCGCAGAAACTGACTACTACGAGTCCAGTCACGAGGCGGTTGACGGCGTGGCGCAGAAACTGACTACTGTGAGTCCAGTCACGAGGCGGTTGACGGCGTGGCGCAGAAACTGACTACTGCGAGTCCAGTCACGAGGCGGTTGACGACGTGGCGCAGAAACTGACTACTACGAGTCCAGTCACGAGGCGGTTGACGACGTGGCGCAGAAACTGACTACTGCGAGTCCAGTCACGAGGCGGTTGACGGCGTGGCGCAGAAACTGACTACTGCGAGTCCAGTCACGAGGCGGTTGACGACGTGGCGCAGAAACTGACTACTACGAGTCCAGTCACGAGGCGGTTGACGACGTGGCGCAGAAACTGACTACTACGAGTCCAGTCACGAGGCGGTTGACGACGTGGCGCAGAAACTGACTACTACGAGTCCAGTCACGAGGCGGTTGACGACGTGGCGCAGAAACTGACTACTACGAGTCCAGTCACGAGGCGGTTGACGACGTGGCGCAGAAACTGACTACTACGAGTCCAGTCACGAGGCGGTTGACGACGTGGCGCAGAAACTGACTACTACGAGTCCAGTCACGAGGCGGTTGACGACGTGGCGCAGAAACTGACTACTGCGAGTCCAGTCACGAGGCGGTTGACGGCGTGGCGCAGAAACTGACTACTGCGAGTCCAGTCACGAGGCGGTTGACGACGTGGCACAGAAACTGACTACTACGAGTGCAGTCACGAGACTGAACACGAGTGTCAGTCGAACTGATAGTACGGCCGCACACGTACTGAGTTCCAGTAGTGTCGGGGGGAGGGGGGACACTTGCGTGCGGGGTTAGGCACGTCCCGTCTGCTACCCCTTCTTCTCGCACATCTTACCCTTGCAATAACATGCAAAAAAAAACCTTGTTTACGTACATAACGTGTCATTAAAATTTCAATAGATAAATTAAAAGAAAATGAAATGTGAAAGGCACAAGGCATTCCCCAGTAATTTCCACTGCAGAAAATAAGTTCGTTTTTTTTCGTTTTGTTCTCACATCACGCACGCCTCCTCCCTGACGTAAAAGGGAGATGCACCCTGTGCCGACCTTAACACATCAACGTTAATTGATAGTTTCCTGTGATGCAATTAAGGCATTGTANGGGAGATGCACCCTGTGCCGACCTTAACACATCAACGTTAATTGATAGTTTCCTGTGATGCAATTAAGGCATTGTATGATATGCGCTGTACTTAAGTAAACAGTACACTCGCTGTTGTCGCAATTAAGCAATGAGCTGTAGGCTTCGTACTCGAGTCTGGTAATACGAAGAGTTTATAACCTACACATGCAGTACTGTTTGTGAATATAACATTGACATATTGCAAGAAACGGTTTTATTACATAAANGTTTATAACCTACACATGCAGTACTGTTTGTGAATATAACATTGACATATTGCAAGAAACGGTTTTATTACATAAAAAATCGCAGACAAATTCGTAGATTAACATATTCAAAACCCATCGAAATCCACGTATTATTTTCCTCTTTTTATCCCGTATTTTTCCCGGAAAAACTATTTAAAAAATTTGTAAGTCGAAAACGGTGCATTTTAGACCAAAATTGCGTAGACAAAATCAAAAGAACACAAAATTTCGAATATATCAAAAATCTACCATAATCCACCAAATATTTCTTATTATTTTCCCGTGATTTTTCCCGCAAAAACTAATCCAAATTGATAAGTCAAAAACGGTGCGTTTTGCCACCAAAAGCGTACAGACCAAAATTAAAGAATACAACATTTCTAATATGATATCCAAAATTCACGTAACATTTCGTGCTATTGTCCCGGGATTTGTCCCGGAAAAACAATAAATTGAAGTGTTCAATGCCTACTAGAAAACGCGTTAATATATGAAATAGAGCAAGTCTGAGCACACAAAGGGCTATTTTCTGGTTCTGTCAGTTTTACCACAATGGTTGGTCAAAAGTTAGTACAGGCATAGTTTTCATCTATAAAGCTTGATATCCGATAAAATGAAGTGCTGAATATGTGCAAGTCCCGTCTCCAAGGTTCATGTCTATGATGGGGAAAAATGTAACACTTGAGTTTCCCTGCCGTGAACCACTGTGCAACATTTGCTCATTCCTGACCATTTTCCCATTCGAGACTCAAACAACAATCCCATCTCTCACAGTTGAAGTGGTCTGTATGTTGTTTCTAGTTTGTTGCTATTTTAGTATAATGAAGGTGAATATTCCTGGGCTGTGGAATTTCTTTCAGAGTGGTTTGTTTTCTTGCGATCAGCATGCATGTCTGCAGTTCTGGAGAGGTCACAGAAACCATCCCCAAGCCGTGTAGTGCATTACAACCATCCTGAGTCCGTGTATTGTCGTCTGCATTATCAGCTACAGACCGAGTGAAGTTTCCAGTTTGAGTCATCGCTGGTAGCCGCTGCAGCATTTCTTTCAAAGTTCATATCTTCTTGACAAGAGCAGCAGAATCCCAGTTCGTGCAGAATACTAACTAATCGCTTCGATGCAAAATTAAGATGAAGTTGGAACTCCAAGACTTAAATAAAATAGTAAGAGACAAGCTCTTGGGCGAATCTTTTGCACGATTGCTTGACCACCACTAGTTAATCTCCTTTTTTAACTGGCAAGTACTTGAAGGAAAGACCAAAGCGATGGAGGCAGAGAATCTAAGCATGTACTTGCAAACACTGGTTCAGAAGATGTTGGGTAAAATCCTGGATCCTGAGTTACAGACTTACATTCACTTCTAATTAACCTTGAAGCTGTTTCTATGACAACACATTCTTCATCACAAAGTTTCGTACTACCTCTGTTCTGGAACTTAACCATAATATAACTCCCATTTTCATGGAGACTAACATCATTTGTATTTTTTGATTTTTCGAGAACAACACCGCGCCACGAAAATGCTCCGAGATGCTTGTCGTCATTAAATTTTCTGAAAAGACTTCTAAGTTTTCTTTTAAATGTCTTTTAATCATGACCTGTAATTCATCGATAATGTTTAAGTCTGTTCTTGAAACATTTCAAATTCTTCCATAGCAATGGCGGAGGCAAGATTCAGCAACCAAAATGCACAGACTGTCCTTTAGATGCACTAAGCTCGACTCCTCTATCACACGACGCAAACTTTATCTTAATTAAACCTTTTTNACAGACTGTCCTTTAGATGCACTAAGCTCGACTCCTCTATCACACGACGCAAACTTTATCTTAATTAAACCTTTTTTTTGTAAACGAAGTAGTTTATTTAGATTTAAAATGTTCTTCACAAAATACACACTTACCACAGTACACTTCATCCATACTGTTTTTTTTAATACAGTTCCTTAATTAAACAGTACGCACAACATTTCGCGAATATTTGGCGTACTCCAACTGTTAAAGAATAATAATTATGATTACACTATTAANACAGTACGCACAACATTTCGCGAATATTTGGCGTACTCCAACTGTTAAAGAATAATAATTATGATTACACTATTAACTCTATAAACTGCCAGTCTCCATTTTCCTTCGCGAAAGTTAAACAAACGCCATATATGTAAAGCATATTGAGCTTNCTATAAACTGCCAGTCTCCATTTTCCTTCGCGAAAGTTAAACAAACGCCATATATGTAAAGCATATTGAGCTTGCAATCCGTCATAAAGAGACGCCCTACACAAGACAGGACACGAGTGTAGAGCACGCCAGCACGAGGCCACAACTAGCAGCGTCGGCAATGTCACATTGCTTGTCTCCTCGCTGCACGGCCCGGCGTAGTTCATTGTGTAGTTTTGTAAGGACTATCACTCCCACCACCCGCCTTCCTTAACAGAGNCCAGCACGAGGCCACAACTAGCAGCGTCGGCAATGTCACATTGCTTGTCTCCTCGCTGCACGGCCCGGCGTAGTTCATTGTGTAGTTTTGTAAGGACTATCACTCCCACCACCCGCCTTCCTTAACAGAGCGGGACATACAGAAAAACGGAAATCAATTAAAGGGGATTGGGGGATGTGATCCGGTCGTGGCATTTGCCTGTAGTGATTTCTGGAGACCATGGAAAGTCAAATTCAAGATGGCGGAATCAAGAACTCAACATGGATCCTCCGGAGTGTGAGTCCAGTGTTTTACCACTTTACTAATTTAGTCGGTGCTTCATGATGCTGAAGCTAATTTCTTAACAAATAACAATTCAGTATTACATTTGTGTGCGGTTGGTTAAGCGCTTTTAATTTTTAAAGTGTTTTCCGAGACTAAACTTAGGAAAATGAATATAAGTTATTGGTGGAGTTTAGAGAATTTTTTATATATTGCAGGATATTTTGTGTTCATTAAATTTTTGTCGTTATATTTTTGAACGTAAGATATACACAGTTATATTATTTTTAATTTTTTTTTGAATTTTTTGGGTTTGTCAAGAACAAATCTTGGGAAAATAAAATTTTTGGGTCGAGTTTGGTATATTTTGGATACCTATATAAATAGAAATGTCGTGTTCTTAAATTTTTCTCTTTACACTTTTAGTTGTAAGACACGCTTTTTTAGTACAATACATTTTTTTAAGTATTTTTCTAGGACACGTCCTGAGAAAATAAACAGAAATTATATGTTGATTTTTGCTCATTTTATATATATTATAGGAAATGATGTGTTCTTATTTTTTGTCTTTGAATTTTTGGTCGTAAGACTTACCGTTCTCGAATTATTAATTTTAAAAATATTTTTCGGAGACATATCCCGAAAAAAAAAAATTATGGGTAAATTTTTGCTAATTTTTGCTGTTACAGGAAATTGGGTGTTCTTTAATTTTTGTCTTCAATTCTTTGTCGTAAGATGCACCGTTTTTTACTTATTCATTTTCTTAGCGTTTTTCCGGGGTAAATGCCGGGAAAACAGCGGAAACAGTTGAGTGGATTTCGGTGGATTTTAGATATGTTAATCTACAAATTTTTCTGCGAATTTTGATGTGAAAAAACATTTTCTTGCAATTTGCCCATACATCTGCCACATTTGTTTTCTTCGTCAAATGACTGGACTATTGCCTACAAGGAAGATCACTGGCTATTGGTTCTCGCAGTGTACAGTCCGGATGTGCAATGCACACAGTTGTACACACTGGTTAGATAGGCGCGTACACGAGACACGACGGGCCGCAGGACGTGTGTTCTGCTCGACGACTCGTGCAGGCAGGTCGCGGAGACAGTTGGCGATCCATGTCGAAGGCAACAATTGTTTATTGTTTGCTCCGATCAAAACGTCGTGCTAAAAGAAAGAGGAGATTTTTGGTTCATCATATTCTCCAATCGCGACCGTTAAAGGGTATGTGTATTAATTTTTATGAAGGTTTAAGAAAACATGAACACCAATTCTTCAATTATATACGAGAATGTCTGGTGAGTCATTTGAAGAACTTCTAGAAATGTTACGTGATTCCATTTAAGGTGCGGATACATGTTTAAGGAACCACATTCCACCAGAAGAAAAGCTACTTGTAACTCTGAGATAAGGAAATGCGCCTAAATAAATCATTAATACAGAGGGTGTTAATGCTTGCTATTTTACAGACAATGTACAATGGTGTACATTCAAATAGGTTAACAAAATCTATTGTTCTCCTGCATCAGAAAAGTACAAGACAATAGCAGGAAACCTACCAGGAGTAAAGAATACACAGACCAAACTAGAAGAACTGCCACCAAAATTAAAGAGCACAACACCAGTGACTACGAACATAGAAATACGCATTCAACCACAGCAGATCAAGACATTTAGTCACTCACAGCATTGCATTTGGTCAGTTTAAGACAACAGCCAACATGTTAAACTACAAAGAAAGATGAATCCGAAAATCCATCGAAATATTACAGAATTTTTCCGACATGTAAAGGGAAGAAGGGCATAAATTGAGCAAAATCTGGTAATCAATCTTCCCAAACAGCAAAAACCACTCTGGACAGACAGCAGAGAAAACATCTGGACGAACAACTCACCACATCAAGAGGGAGTAAGTCAGTAGATGGTTTTGGTAGGTGCAAGGGCTGGGGCACTGGGGCACCATCTTGGATTCCACCATCTTTAATTACATCACAATCACCATATCGCATCCCACAATTTTGTGTCCTTGACCTTGATATTTCTCAACCATCTTGTTTCCGCCCACCATCTGGTATCTGGTCGCTACCTTGTTTTTTTCATGCTCTGTCATTCCATCTTGCATCTCCCTTTCTTCTCTCTAACACTTATTTTCTCTCTTGCATCTTTTTCGTCCACCATCTTGGATGTCGTCTGCTGTAGTTTCCTCGCAGTCGGGTAGGGGCGCTAATGTCGGCCATCTTGTTTATTGCTGCTAGTGTGTGCCACCATCGTCCGCCATCTTGTTTCTTCTTGTCCTTTGTTCAACTGGTGTCACTCTCGCTTGGCCACCATGTTGGTTCTGAAGTTGGTCGCTAGGGACGCTGCCATTTTTCATTTAATTTTCGCAAAGCTCAAACAATCTTGTGGAGGAGTACAGTATCGAACTGCTGGACCTTGGGTCGCCAGCATGGTGGGAGAGCCTTATAACACTCTGTTAACGGTGCAGATAGGGAAGCAAGGTTCTAAATATGGCATATGCATTGCACCACCACTCACTAACACCCACCCACAAAATTATAAAATGGAAAAAATTACAAACAATAAAATAAATAATTCTAAAAATCGAATAACAGGTAACGTTAACGTCACACTCGTCCCACCACCCTCGCCTCGCCCCCCACCAACACCAGGCAATTATTATAAAATCGAGAAACATAACATTAGACCCCCTTCCCTTGCTCAACCCTCCACACTCACCCCTCTTCCTATTCGCCATGAAAAGCATCGACCCGCCTCCTTTTCCATTCCCCTTCCCGCTGACCGGTGCCGCCTCCCACACTGCTCAGGCAGCTAGCCGACCTTGTCAAAACAATCGTAAAACGATCAGTCATCTAGGAAACACTGCATTCATAAACAATTAAAAATATTTTATTTAAATTTATCTTGTTTAATGTTTGAAAAACATTACCATATCTTTAAAAATAATTACAGATTTTGTGAAGGTTTTCTGGGAAGAGGTTAGCTACGATACATTTATTAGGATACTTTTTTTCGAGATTGTTGATCAATGTTTTGTTTTTACAGGTGGGTGGTATGGCAGGATTCAGTCTTGGTTGGGTGGGGCCAGTCTTGGTTGGGTAGGGCCAGTCTTGGTTGGGTAGGGCCAGTCTTGGTTGGGTAGGGCCAGTCTTGGTTGGGTAGGGCCAGTCTTGGTTGGGTAGGTCAGTCTTGGTTGGGTAGGTCAGTCTTGGTTGGGTAGGGTCAGTCTTGGTTGGGTAGGGTCAGTCTTGGTTGGGTGGGGTCAGTCATGGTTGGGTAGGGTCAGTCATGGTTGGGTAGGGTCAGCCTTGGTTGGGTAGGGTCAGTCTTGGGTAGTCAGTCTTGGTTGGGTAGGTCTGTCTTGGTTGGGTAGGTTAGTCTTGGTTGGGTAGGTCAGTCTTGGGTAGAGTCAGTATTGGATGATCAGTCTTGGGTAGGGTAAGTATTGGATGATCAGTCTTGGGTAGAGTCAATCTTGGGTGGAGTTAGTATTGCGCAGAATCAATCTTGGGTGGAGTTAGTCTCCTATATGCACTTATATGGACTCTGCAGCTAATGTATTAGTGTATGAGCTGTGCATGTACGAACATGAATATTTCTTTAGTGCTTTTGCAGTAATAAATTTAAAAACATTGTATATTTTATTTCTTAACCTTGTATTGTAACCATCCTGTTATAAACTGACTTCGTTAAAAAAATGCTATAATGCAAATATTATAATTTTTTATTTAGCTATTCACTACTGTTATAACGGGCTGTTACATACATTCCTGGAGCCATAAGTGATACTTGCAAACTGAATTTCACGAGACTGCCCGCTAAGAGTTCGCAAATTATATTCTACCTATATACCCGCACATTTTCACTTGCTTACGAACCGACCTGTGAAAAATACTGTTTGTTGCATAATAATTTCTAACGAATATATAAAAAAATGTAATGTGTGATTAGGCACATATTATTCAGACCCTGTCTGAAAAAAAAAACGACTTATTTCTAATACAACAGCTGTCTACAAAAGTTTTTCAAATGCTAAATACAATGAAATTAAGCAAATACAGCTCCAAAATAGTAGCGTTCGTAAGCCATAGATGCATTGATTGAAAATAAATATAACAAAACGTGTAATAGGTTAAAAATGTATGTACCTGTGTGAAGGAATGGCAGCCTCTTCGTTCGGATGTCTAGTATCTGACATTTAGGCATTGCCCTGCCTGACCCACGAGAGCATTATGGGAGGCGGTACTGGTCAGCGGGGAGGGGGAATGGTGGTGGGAATTGGGAATGGGGAATGGGGAATGGGGAATGGGGAACGGGGAACCTGGAAGGGTGAAGGCTGAAGGGGGAAGAGTGACGACTGGGGGTAAAAGGGGAAGGTTGAACGCGGAAGGATGAAGGGGAATTGCCGATGCTTTTCGAGACGGTTAAGAGCCAAGAGGGATGTCGTGGTTGTGTGCTTAGATGATGACATGGTATGTTGAGGGAGGGGGCAGAGGTGTCACGGTTGTGTGATGAGTAACGGCCAATTGGAAAAGGGGGGGGGGG
>NQII01000665.1:598195-621035 GCA_002778355.1 Clitarchus hookeri
AATTTTTTTTTTACAAAAAAAAAACATATTGTTACGTGTCGCTGGTCTGCACCACTGACCTTGGCCCGCCCCGCGCGAGCGGGCGGAAGAGAAGGACAGAGTCGTTAGATGATTTATGTACGTGTGCGATATAAGTTGCAACCAGAGACGCGGCGGCTTTTCACAAAGGAATGTTTACAATGCGTGCCAGTTATGCCTATCAGGGCGTGTGCCGCTCGCGACCTTGGGTATCGGGTGTCTTTGAGACATCTGAAGAATGCTCGGGATTACTGACACCGTATCTCACCTAGACTCGGGGTGCGGCGAGCCTTCCATGTCAAGGCCAGCGGCTATAAAAGGCGTGTTCGGCCTCCGAGCCAGCAGTTGTTGAATGTATGGCTTTCAGCGATAGACGACTAGCGACAAGAGAAGTGCGTGGTGAGAGAAGTGACCAGTGGGAGGAAAATCTACGACTGCGAACATCAGAGCAGTGAAGAGTGCGCCTGCAGGCTGGACTATTGGACTGGATGCGTGAGTGAAAGACATTACGAATGATGCCAACACATAGGCTGAACGTGTTAATGATGAAAATAAGTTGATTGACAATAACCAAACAGAGAAGAGACATAAAGGAAATTAATTTGAGTTGAAAAACACATTAAATAATGCGCTCACTGTGAAATAAAAAGGGTAGTAGTGGAGACAGATAATTTTATGCTGTAATAAAAGCTGTGTAAATAAATTAGAAATAAAATTTAGTTATTTTATTTTTATTAAGACCTCTATCCCTTACGAACTAGGATATGCCCCTCAGGCGTCGATGTAACAATATTATTAATTTGTTTAGGTTTTATATTAATATACTAACCATTTTAATTAACTTAATTACATATTAAAAATAATTTGTAAACATACTTTAGATTATAAATAATACAGGTTTAAAACGTAGTTTTAAATTTAAATTACAAGTATTAAAAGATGTTCTTTTAAATTTGCATGTTGCGTGATTATGATTCCTAATTTTCCACATATAGCATTAAATTCTTCACCACATAAGTAACAATTACTTGTTTCAGTATATGTTTATTACATAATACAGTTATCATTGCATCAAAGATGTATTATTTATTTTCTTTTTACTGATTTTTTTCAGTATTCAATTAATATTATATTTTACTGTTTCATTAAAGACTGTTTTATTTTATTTATTGTCATTCCAACAGTATGGCCAATCAACATTGTTATTTACATAATTGAAAATACATTTTAATGCATATTCCACAATATATTACATTTTCTGGTTTCAAACATTTGAATATTCTATTTTTTATTTTTTAACACTGATCCATTTTTATTTTTAATAAAATTTGGTAATTCTACATAAGTTGAATCTGTGAATTTACTATATTATTTTGTACCAATACTATTTTATTTAGGAACTCTAAGGTTATTCTTAGGAAATGGTTTTCATATGACATTTGAATTTTATAAATGTTATTATATAATAGCAGTATTTGCATCAAGTTAATTATAAAACAGTAGTAATTGTAGCTTAATTACATTATGTTTTATTTTTACTTGAATGGAAATTATAAAATTAAATTTCTTATGTTAAATTTGACTGTACTGTAATATTGCTACTAATTTTATGGGTATATGTCGCTTCCTTTTTTAAATTAAATCGACTAATGGTTCCACTATTAGTTGTAGGTAATTATTTAAATAATTTTCAGCTGAACATAGATACACAGAATAATAAACGATTTCATCATCTTATGAACCATTTAATCTCTAAAATCGAAATACTTCTCATTATTTATATGACACCGATTTATTTATTTTTTATTACTGTATTTGTTTAAGTATTGTTATATATATTACTTGTTTAGTTACTGCATTACTATTACAAATAATATATTAAATGAAATAAATAAATAAATTATTATCACCATTATTATTATGTTTTTTGCACTCTGAACGTCTTTGTTTAGTAATAAGTTTGTCAGTCATATTTTCTTAATTTTGAATATGGTATTAAACATAATGATTCTGCTAAGGTT
This sequence comes from Clitarchus hookeri, assembly GCA_002778355.1. NCBI lineage: Eukaryota > Metazoa > Arthropoda > Insecta > Phasmatodea > Phasmatidae > Clitarchus > Clitarchus hookeri. Next base: position 600,235 of record NQII01000665.1, read on the forward strand.
TTTAACTTCTCTAAAAACACATTATTAAATTTTTGTATCAGCTTTTTTTATAATATAAAACATAAATTTACCTTAGTTCTTCAAAGTTAATGTAGGATTAAAATTACATACATAATTTAATTTCTGCTATTATATTGTAATTTATTTATAACATTTAAATGGTACTGCCATTCAGAGGTTCTCTTTTTTGGTCATTTTTATTCAGAAAATATTTTCTCATGCATTCACCTTTACATTGTTTACAGATATTTGAATGTTTATCTTTTGTATACTTATGTAGATGAAATATTATCTGTACAAGGTTTGCATAGTTTAGTCAAATATTCTCTATGCATTATACTATGTAATTCCGAAACTAATTTTTGGGATATCATTTCATAATACGTCCAACAACATTCAAAAAGCACTTTTCCAGATACAATATTTAATTATATACGTAAATTTATATTAATTTAGATATTTACATACCTAAGAATGTTTTTCTAATATCAGGATATCTTGAAAAGCAGTTTGCATTTTAACTATTTTGAAATACATCAATCTTTTTTATTATTCTTTATCTGAAACCAGTTCATCACAATAAGATAGCTTGAATTGTATAGAAAGGGTGTGTTGTAAATTTACATTGTGTATGGCATAATACTTTTAAATGGCGTATTTTCTCGATATTTGTATTAATTTACGATAGCTACATTATTAAGTATTTTTACTATTAGTGCTTTATGCCATAGTGGTCTATATCTGGGATGTCCCAAACGAAAGAACATTTAATGATAGACACTATAGAAAACAGCGTACACCAAAGTAAGTCCTTCACGAGGTGGAAAATATAGTTTGCTGTATTATATTCCCTTCTCTTATAAACAGCTGTTGACAGACGTCATGCTTGAACTAAAACAGTTCTGAAGAAAAAAATTTTTTCGCTGAGATGCTTAAATATATATATATATATATATATTTTTTTTTATATATATATATATATATATCCATGTGTGCATGAAAGCGTTAAAGGCTAAACTGTATTAGATTCATTTTACTGTCTGTAAATAATGTATAAAAGTACGTTTGATTTAGCAATGTTTACATTAAGAAGTTTGTTAGTAAAAGGAACTTTTATGTTAAATATGACGACCTAATTATTTGAAATTATGCACGACACTAGTAAACCTGTAACAGTCGCGTATTTTAAATTATAATTTTTGCAAACTATCTTTACAAACTTCAGAATTGTTGGTATAAAGAGTTACCTTGAATCGATCGTCAGGGCTAGCTAGCCACAGTGGCTACGCTAAGGTTTTACAATTGAAAACCAGGCAGTTTTCAGAGTCTGGAATTCCACATCAGGGGAATGAATACCGAAGACGGCCTGCGTGTAACAAGAATACGCCTTGGTCATGTTACTTACAGTTGTGTGACGCCGCGTGGCAGTGCAATATTCAGTGGAAATACCATAGAAGCAGCACAGGACTGTAAGCCGCGATAGAGAAGATTTTCACAAGAAGTAAGCGGGAACATCACCCGGAGAAGAGTACATACAATACCAGTTGTTCCAATATTCTTTTTTTTTTTTAGAAACATCTAATTGTTCCGAGGTACCCCATTCAACAGATATATCACACTCAGTACCGCAAAACAGCTTTAACAGTAGTTTTTGTGAATGAGAACAACTTATTTAATTTTCATACTACAACTTACAAAAGCTTTTGGTTAGCAACCACATCACCAAGACAAATTTTAAAAATCAGGGTCATATGCAAGATGTTTCATATAATCATTAAATAGCTCAATATCCTCCATTTGAGAATTTTTTATTACTTTGTAGTTTGTGTGTTTACTTTGCACTTGTGATCGTGAAAATGCGTAAGTTGTAAGCTGCCCCCCCCCCCACANTCCTTCTCCGGAAGGAATCTAACACGCGTCGCCCGCATTTCAGTCACTGTGTAAATTCCCTCAATTCTCAACTGATCCATTGTGCCGGTTTAAGGTCATCACTTGAAACATAACATTGTACAGTGCTGCCTCATCTTGAAAAACATGCCACCTCACAAAGCCCTGAACTGTCACGTCTGCAGTTTCGCAAGCTGAGCCAAATCCTCGCGCCGCCAGAAACCAACGAGATGTGAAGTCCGCGGTTACGCTACTCACGCCATTCGTATCATCTATTCGCGGCTTCTTCACACTTTTGCAATCAAACCTTAGAAACGTGAACCCACGCATGGCGCGTGATTCTTCCCTAAGTACGTCAGACATATCACAAGCGTTTTACACTTCTGTTCACATACATCTTATGCTTGGTTAAATTTAACTTTTACTCAAGTTTTATTTATAAATTATAATTTCTCTTATACCATCCGTACGAATAAACTAATGAGAAAATAGGTGCGTTGGTAATGCCGAGTAATAAATAGTTCCCGTACCTGTCACCTGCTGCCTTGACCTTGTGATTGATGTGATGGTATTTCTTAAACTTCTCAGTTTTTACCCCGCAATCTCCTGTCTTCGTAGCATTCTCCACTAGGCTGTCAATCACAAAGTAATCTTAATATAAGAAATTCGCTAGAGTGGGGAAACTTTAAAAAGTTTTTATTGTAATTTTATTGATCACTTTCATTTGAAGTAATTTTTACTTGTAATTTGTTACTATTTTCCTTAAGTAATTGTACTAGAGCTCGGTTACATTATTACCTGGCTTGGTTTATCTTTACTTTATTTGTTTTTCTGTACTTTTAGTGTGTTATTTTTATCTATGTCGCTGGCGTAAATTTATAAAGTTTGTATACATTTTTTAATCAATTTATAATTTAAATTTATGTTTTAGTCTTTGTACAGCTATCATGATTATAACTAATTTGTTTAGTTTCAAGTATCGCGTTTTTTGTGATTGTTCTAAATGTAAAAACTGAACAAACAGTACAGTTATCGTTACGAAATTAATTTCAAATATTATAAAGTCATACCATGAGTGTATCTGATGTGCGCGAGATCGTGTTTTGTGAGCAGCAAGTACACAGCCTGGCCGTTACTAACTGCACAGTCAGTTCGCCGTGCCGTGCCGTTGGCAGTGCACTAGCGAGGCCACCCGCCTAGATGTGGCGTGCGAGCAGTAGATGACGCATGTACAGTCGGTTCACGACTGGAAGAAACTTTTGAAAATCAACCTTTGAAATAACACCCTAGCCGTCAGCTACATGCATATAACATTACAAACAGCGGCGAGCGCGGATACAGTTATGCCGTTAGGTTGCCAGCACAAAGAGAAGAAATAGTTCTAAAGTTTTAACGTAATTGTTAATTTATCGCTTACAAATGGGTTTCGAAAAGACTTGTATCTTATTATGCCAATTATTAATGACGTGATGCTAACGTACTTTGATATCAATGTTTCTTGCATACATCATCACGCTCAAGTTGAAAGTAGAGCGGCCATTTGTTTACAAACCTTCGTTCCGTGTGTTGTTGGCGAGATGTGGTCGACACACGTGCCAGAGAATTGGTGCGATTATCTTGTTTAACCTATAATAATTCATTTACTGGTTTATTTTTTTTTTTACTAATATCCTCTCTTTATTATTTCTCGTTGTGCCGATTTCTTTCGTTTCTGATACCTGTATAAGAGATTACTCGTAGTGCGTTCTCACGTGTTTAATATTTTTTAAATTTATTTCAGGTTTGCTTAAAATTTTATTTATTGTATTTTACGTTATATGTTGCGGTAGTTTTTGTGTGCAGTCATGAGTTCTAGCAAGGTGAATAAAAGATAAGTCACCAACGCCAACAGGACATCATTAACCTCACCGAATCGTTGTATTCCCTAATTAGGCGAGGGGAAATGAAACCCTGCTACGTCGTGGAAACAGCGGTAGAAATGTTGAAACGCTTTAGATCCACAGTTCTAAGGTATGTTAAAATATATGTAGTATTAACCATTGCGTTTGCAAGTTGTGTGTGCTAAGGTCAATTATGTTGGCCTACGAAATGTGTTTACAAGAACATAAAGAAAATTTGTTAATAACTTGATAACATCGTCGAACGTTGTCTACGTGTCTTTTTAACGTTTTATTTGGGTAATTATTAAGTTTAGGGGGCTTTTCTGTAAAAAATAACAATAATTTCACAGAAAATGGTATATTTCCACTCCACTAATGATGTATACGAGGGGCATTAACGTCAGACTAATTTCATAACATGTGCCCACCTAACCTAACGAGAGAGAGAGAGAGAGAGAGAGAGAGAGAGAGAGAGAGAGAGAGAGAGAGAAAGAGAGAGAGAAAGAGAGAGAGAAAGAGAGAGAAAGAGAAAGAGAAAGAGAGAGAGAGAGGAGACACACTGACACACACACACATACATACATATATATATATATATATATATATATATATATATATATATCTAATTTTTAATACTCACATTTTGGGTTTATATAATTAAATGTTTTTTCGCTTGCTTCACATATTCTTTTGTGTGAAATTCTCAAGATTAAAAACTTTACGCTTGTGGAATATCCATTAATAATAAATACATTACTTTTATGATGGGTACGTGCATGTACGAACACATGTACACACACACAGTGGAATGTAAACATTGCCATGTGACTGCCACATGGCAATGTTTGTTTACCCTTTGGCAGAAGGATACGAAATGGGCTTGAAAGTAGATCTTTAGCAGGGCTTCAAGAAAGTCTCTTCCAGTCATGAACTGACTATAGAGCCCGCTCCAGACTGCGGCTGCGCGAAGACGCTTCTACCATACACTAAAGACTAGGCAGACCGATCATCGTCTTCTGCGCATGTGCCCAACTAGTGCTATCATTGGGTGCTCGCCTCGTACTGACTTCCAGTTTGGTCGGTAAGCTGCTTCTATTGCCTTAGTACTCGATCGCTTGAATTCCGAACCCATCTTTGAGTAGATGTAGGCATACTGTTATTTCCTCACCTCTTGGTCTACTATAGAGACTACAACTTCCTGTGCGCTCTCCGTCACGACCGGAATGTAAATAGGTGTCTTCGGTACTTCCACCAGTTTAAAACCTGGAGGTACCATCGCGGCAAATGGCTGAGCTTGCCACTGAGGTACGATCCGGTAACCAAATTACAGTTTATTCTTAAAAGTTAACGGGGGAAATGTTAACAGGCAGGGTAGATTCGTGCACTTTATTTACTTCGTATATTGTGTTCTCGAATCCAAGCATAGCAGTGTGTGTATCGCCTCGCGTGAAGTCTGCCTGTGCAGTACAGTACATCTCGCTGTGTAGCGTATTAGCGTTACCTCGCAGCACCAACATCGCTTCCGGCCCCAGTGCACGCTTAAGGTACTCGCCTATATCTTCAATCGCATACAAACCTGTTGGTACGCCTACCTCTCCTCTCTTACCGCCCTCCTTGGCGTAACGAAACATGCCATTGCGTTCGTCTAAGTTCGGTACAGAAGTAAGTTTGAAAATCTATCAGAGGGATTGACAGGTTGTGCGCGGAACGCAATTCCGAGCTATTGCCCGACACGATCAGCGTTACGGACATGACTAATGCTTACATGTAGTGTGTCCTCACTTAGTATAGTTTGTGTATCGACCTTGAAAGGAAGCACAGTCATAGGTGGCCACAGTTCCATTCCCGAGGCAGTTGTTCTGCTTCGTAGCTGTAATGTAATCTCGCGCCTCTCACATACATTTTCAGTTCTGGTGGAGCCCTTAAAATACAGTACCTGTCAAAGTATTCTACTGTATCACCGCACTTTTTATACGCGGTCAAATGTGTCCCCGGCATGAGGCTGGTATCTAGGTTTAATGTACCACACTCAACTCGCCTCGGGCGCAGTAGGTGGTCGTGCATGAACACACCTCGTAAATTGGATATTTGTAATTTATGGGCAAACTTTTGTATGTCTATGTTAGTGAGTGGACGAATGGATAGTGTCCTTAAGACGGCTTCTTTCACCCGACCCTTCTCACCTCCTACACAATAGGGTCGAAGATACAGTCCACTGCCGTTTGTTTACCTCTAGCGAGCGCCTCTACATCCCTGCATGGCTTCGGCCAACTGTTTACGTATTGTTATCCTTCGCTGTGTTCACCGCTCTCGCAATACCACTTGCGCCACAGATAAGACTGCCGAGGATGCAGAGCGCTGTCAAGATGAAGGGCAAGATACCTACTTGCTTTGCAACTTTTCAAGGTTTCCTCCATGTCTTCCCAGTTTTTCTTCCTTCCAAACCTCAAACCCATTCTCCTCTTGACTTTAGTTTTCATAATCTTCGAAACACCCCAGGCAGCTAGACGTTCGCCGAGTTTGGACTTGGGCGATCCAACTATCGACTTGGCTTTTTCAGCGAGAACAGTGTCTGCCACGTGCCTATCTTCCATCATTCTACTGGCCACATAGGCAATGTCGTGTTCCTTGCTTACCTCATCCAACAAATTAACAGGGATTTCACCACGCTTCTATCTCCGTGTCAGTCGCATACAAGCCCTGCAGTATTTATAGCCTGGAATGTGTCCCTCGAAAGGGAGGTTGTTAGCATATTCACCAGTCCACGTACCCACTTGGTCTTACTCCCATGGCGCATTACGGAATACTAACAACTTTGTCACTATGTCTACTTTATACGCTTGTTTCGTGGCAACCTTGAACTTGGACATCCACATCACCTGACCTCGGATGCTCGGGACAGTTTCGAGCGTGGTCCTGTTGCCATTAAGTAGCTGTGGTTTAACCGTTCGTGTATCAGTTCAATGGAGATTGTGTCATAGCCCACCACGCTTCCGGTTCGCATCACTGCTGATGACGGAAATAATGCTCATGAATAACATCATGGGAAGCTATTGCCAACCACCATACAGAGTATCATAGTGGGACCAAGCAACTGTGGAAATACATGTATGCTTCTCAACCTTTTGGAGGAACTCAACAGTCTTCGGTTCCCGAAGATTTACCTATACACGAAATCGCTACAACAGCCAAAGTACCTACATCTTGCATAAATACTACAAGCAGTAGATGGTCTCCGTTACTTTTTCATTTAGCGAAAATGAAGTCATGCAACCAAGTGGTGTTTTACCAAACTCCGTGTTTGTTTTCGACGATGTGGCATGTGAGAAACAGTCGACCATGCGGCAGTATTTCAGCATGGGCCGCCATGTAGCGGTGGATTCGATTTACCTGTGTCGAACTTATTCATGTATGTCCAAGCAGTTTCTACATGACAATGCTATTTTCCTCGTTCTATTTCGCATGAATGACTTGAATTTGGGTCATGTCTACTCCGATCATGTTAATAATGATATGTAATTTGTCATATGTCCTTGTGATAGCTAAGGATTTCCCGCCTCATAAGGGAAGATACCAAAGGGGATTCTATCAGTTCATTACCACACGAGTGAACGATGAGCTATACCGTATCCAAGTTTGGCCATAGCGGCCTGAAGCATGCGACATACAGCTGTATTACATCTACTAACAATGGAAACTTTAGTTTCAGAGGGAAACGGGCGAAGAATCTCGGAGGGTCGAAACATGACAGCGATGCGACTAATGTATCCTTTATCCATAGTGTCACTTCAGAGGCTTTACAACCACTGGCAGTACTGCAGGCTTACATCGAGACTCATCTTCGCACACTAATGGACGGTATAACTCGGCTTGCTGCTTTAGAGACTAAACTCAGCAGTGGTCCGGAAATTACAGTCAACTATGTCTATACATATGCTTAGGGTAGGGCATAATTCACCATGCGGTCATTTACGTTGTCGGGGGTGATGTCTATGTTACGAATTTGTAAGCTGTATTTTAAATGGTTCGGAAAGTACGACCAACTATGCTTATAAGTATGCTTAGGGTATATTTCACCCTGCGGTCATTTTCCTTGTAATGGGTGATGTCAATTATGCGAATTTGGTAGCTGTATCTTAAATGGTTCGGAAAGTACAACTAACTATGCTTATAAGTACGCATAGGGCATAAATGTCCCTGCGATAATTTTACTTGTCGGAGGTGATGCCTATGTTACGAATTTGGCGACTTTATTTTTAACGGATCGGAAATTATAGCTAACTATGCTTATAAGTACGCAATGAGAGCCTCGCATAGCCAATCGGAGACGAGACCCTTTCGAGAGCCTCACCTAGCCAATCGGAGACAAGATGACCACCATCGGTACTGGCTGGTATAATGGCCACTATCATGAAGGAATGACAGAGCAATAGGTTCGACTTGTGACATCGTCCAAGATGGCTGCTGCTCGTCCCTGCCAGGCCAGGTTAATGTATGACATCGGTACTGGCTGGCAAAATGGCCACCATCGGCAATAACCAATCAGAGACGAGACTTTTTCGAGAGCCTCGCATAGTCAGAGACCCTTTCTAGAGTCTCGCGTAGCCAATCGGTGCCGAGACCCTTTCGAGAGCTTCGCATAGCCAATCGGAAGTTGCATGACGATGCGATGGACTCGAACATTCTTCAAGCAAAATGGATGGTGAATGTCACTCCTCACTCCCAAAAAAAGTCACTTAGCCGCATTGTGGGGTCATCGATGCAAATTGTGCAAAAACCTTTTTTGAGGGAATCGTGGGAAACTTTTAAAGGAAATCCGATAAATTTTCTAGCAAATTTGTCAGTTTTTCAGACACTGGCTGCTAAAATGGCCGCCCTAGGAGGAAAAAATAACGTAATTCAAGATGGCCGTGGTTAGTCCCTCGTCCCGCACCAGAACATGCTATTTATAACTACTCCTAACAACTGTTCCGCCTCTTCCCACGAGGTTCTGACACACTTGGAAACAAGAAGAGGGGAGGACGAGCAGCGATGACTAGCGTTTGAAGTTACTACGCCAGCAGCACGATGGCGCCACGGTCCTGTGTCAACGACTGCAATGCTGCCTGATGAGCGGCAGGTAAACTACCTGCACTAAAGTACGCAAGTTCTGTGGCAGCTTCGCACCTGGTAGCAGAGCAGGCTGGCAGGCAGCAAGGGCGCTGCAAGGCGGGCTGCGTGCGGCAATGTCGACCTTAACGGCTCCCAGGGGAGGCAGTGCCGGCGGCCGGGTCGATACAGCACTCCGCACTGTGTGCGTAGGCGGTACGGCCCGCCGCCCAGTAAGGTCGCTTTTTACGTCTCCCTCACACATTGTCGCCCTTACTGACACCTTCAACCTACAGTAACTCACGTCCTCTCCGTCTCATTTAACTTGGCAAGATTTTGACAGTTCGACCTAAGTAGCACCAATGTTTACTTTTCGTTTATGTATACTTTCGTCATCAGCTGGTGCGTCAAGTGGCGGCTGTATATTTTATTAACACGCTGTCAGCTAATCCACTTGCCATGGTATTGTAATGCTAAACACATTTTAAGGCATTTATAGACTGAAATGTCTAAAAAATTCGTAGGTTATAAGAGTAAAAATAGAAAACCTTGCTTAAGACTGGAAATAAAAGTAATTCGGGGAACTTGCTTGGCAAATCACTTTCATTCGCCAACAAACTCACCAACGACTTTTGCAAAGCAGTCATTCTTCATTCTACTATTACTCATACTAAATAGCTCGAGTTGGAAATATGTGGCGTGAAATAAGGTAAGAATTACTTAAAAACTACCCACACGCGTCCCACTTTCTTAGTTTTATTATTTATTAATACAGTACAGTAACAACACGAAAACAAGGAAATGGGTTTGTGGGAAGAAAAGAAAATAGCGTGTAATGGACGTAGGCGTAACGATTACCGGCCCTATAGAAATTACTAGCAATCCAAATCGCTGTACACGGAAATAAACGTTACTTAAAAAATTATACACAGCTCACGGAAAAACAACACCATTGTTATATGTTCGTAAATTTGTTATTTTACACAAGAAAGCTATTTTTTTTTCTGGCTGGTAGTATTTCGGGAGCCGGCTAACAGGTGGCGTTGTAGGTGAACGTCGACTACGACGGTGCGTGAAGGCCAACCGACAGACTACAGTGGAACAGCTCACCGTGGAAATGAACCAAGGGGCATCACTCGACAGTATGGCGACCTGACTGCTGATGATTAGTGACGGGTAGCCTTCACCGACGAGTCACAGTTTCAGCTGCATAGAACAGATGGACGTCAGTGTGTCCGGGGAGATATTCACCTGGATTTCACATAAAAACATATGCATGTTCTTTGACAAACGATTCAAATAATATTTAAGTTTTCTTATTTTTAATTGCTATTTTGATTTATTTTTAATAGTTCAGTGTATGCGTATTGGCAGTTTTGCTTTGTAAAACAACTGAAGCATGAAAGTTTATTTTTCTGGTGCTTAGGTTTCATATTTTATGTTAACTCAAAATGGGAACATAATTTTATGTTATTAGTTTAAAACTTCTGAAAATTGTTTGCTTGAACAACTAATGACTTGACTGGGCAATTTTTTTTTTTTTTAACACTATTAACATTAAGCTATAAAAAAGGGGTGGAGATAACGTGCGGTTGTGGCGCTAATGAAATTTGATTGTCCTCCTTTTTAACTGAATGTCCACCTTTACCGGCGTGAATGTCCTACTTTACCGGCGTGAATGTCCTGCTTTACCGGCGTGAATGTCCTGCCCGCGAGGGCAGGAAGAGAAACTTGTGCTGCCATTACAAGCTGCAGCAAAAATATGACTTACTTTTTCTATTCTGTAAGTATATAAAAACTATTACTTATACATTTAACTGACGTTTAAAATATTTTAATTTAAGTGTTAGAATGTTTTACTACGAACGTAAACATTTCAGTTTGTCTGCTCGGGCCATTTCCTAATATACGTGTATCTAAACTTCCAACTATATCGAGTTGTACTTTATTAATTCGTGTTTCTACAATATGCANATTACAAGCTGCAGCAAAAATATGACTTACTTTTTCTATTCTGTAAGTATATAAAAACTATTACTTATACATTTAACTGACGTTTAAAATATTTTAATTTAAGTGTTAGAATGTTTTACTACGAACGTAAACATTTCAGTTTGTCTGCTCGGGCCATTTCCTAATATACGTGTATCTAAACTTCCAACTATATCGAGTTGTACTTTATTAATTCGTGTTTCTACAATATGCAAATATTCTTCTTTGCATATAGAATTGTTATCTATATTACTAGAACTGAGATTTCGTGACACCCGTTTTATGACGTGATGGGCGCTTGATAAATGTGGCAACAGGACTGGTGACGTTCGCGCTGATAGGCTGACACCCAGCGGCCAACAAGTCCTGTGCCTGGTACGATACTTTACTGTGTATACAAGCTGAATTGCCATGAATTAAAAAATAAGCCATAACTCGCAACAGAACGTCGATATAACTGTTGTACTTGGTTCGCTAGCAGCCAGTGCGACATCGCGTACGGCGGTGCAGTTGAGAGAGTGTCTACGACGACGCAGTGTCGTGAAGGTAGCACACTAGTGACGTCACACAGGCGGAGGGCGGAGGTAGGGTGGTGAGGCGACCTTTGAGGGCTGCAGAGGGCTGAAATGCCAGTAGCAGCAGCATGGCTGACATTTACCTGCAGGCTTGTTCTGTGTCACCAACGCCAGGTTACTTCGTGCGCAAACCATGTTCGCGTCGACTTTGCTTTCAACGTGATTGTGCACCACCGGCGTTGCGTTAACGCTCCCGTGCGTCGACGCAACACTGAAGCATGCGCGCGATCCGCGGAGGCGGCGGCGCTAAGTCAACGGACAGTTTACGTTCCTTGTCGCACTGTCTTTGTAAATATTCTCTGTCGTTTATGAGTGACCGTAGAATAATTCTGCAACTCACAACATCGCTCGCATACGAGTATATCCGCTCATATATCACCTATCGTTGGTAGTTGACGACATGTATATACTCTTCATACAACCGCAGATACATAGCGGTAACACGTAACAAATGACACAGCAACCCACGCACAATTCTCGAGAAAGGTTTCCCGATGCTATTTCATGTAATCAGGGAAATAGGATATGACGAGTGCCAAATGTTGGCTAGGAGACAACCAAGGCAGCAGTTTATTTAGACGTGCTAGCTCTGCTAGGTATAATCATGTTTCGTAATAAGACAACATATTACCTACAAAACATAATATGGTTTTTTTGTCATAGTGTTGGTGTGTCTGAGAATATGGTCTCGAAATGCTAAAATGTTTTAAAATAAAATCGTGGAATCGGAACAATGCAGTGGTACAGTATTTTAAGTTAGAGATTTGTCTCCAAAATGGGTGTTTGTATTTTTATTTATTTTATTTATTTTGACTTTATTTATACTGGCGTAGTTAAGGCTTAACATAATGAACACATGCGTAAACATAATGAGCAAGATAGGAATATACTTAAATAATTAAATTAACAAGAGGCGAAACAGAAATATGATAGCTCAAATAAATTAAACTCTAAAAATGTTCTGTGGTTTCCAATTATGTAAATATCTTGAGCAGGACTAGAGACAAGGAAATGTTTACAGAAAACTTCACAAAACCGGATAGCGCTACTTTTAAAATTATCATGTAGCAAAAATATTTAAATAAATTTAAATAACCTCTAAATAAAAGTTTTTTCCCCACCTACACAACAGTCTCTATTATTTTGAAGGTGGCATGACATTAAGGTAAATATGGAAGAAAAATCTCCACAATCAAAAATATGTCACGTAATTTTATGCGTAAAAATTTAAATGGCACGTATGCAAAATAATTATGAACAAGTTGAAGGACTACAAGTTATTCAATGCATTTTTAGTGTGTTCGTCACTATCGTCATAAACCAAAATTAGCTTAGACCATTGATGTGAATCAAATTTTGCTACAATGAATTTTCCAGCAGAAAGCAAAACACATTCCACAATTATGCTGTAATTAAACTGGAATTGTATGGTGTGGTAAATAATTATATTGTAGGCCTAAATCATAGTAACCTAAAACTGAAAAACTACTAACATTACCCCAAATACATTTTCTACAGTGAAACATACCCATGTCTTAAATCCATGCTAAAAATACGTATGTAATATTTAATGTCTGTGGCAATTATAAGGATGTTGTAAATTAGTGCTTAAATACTTTGTGCAATTCGAATGTTTGATCTGTTTCACTGCACACGTTAGCTAACATTTCACAATTCAATATACTGCATTGTATACAAAACACACCAATCAATGTGAATATGTTTGAGAAAAAAAGTATCTCCCAGAGATGCAGCTTTAACGATATAAATCTCCTTTCCAGCGAAGGGAGAAATTGTCAACGGGAAACTTCAAATATGTTGATCAATGAAGTGAAATAAATACTCAGATACTTCATTGGTTGGAAGATGTCATGCCTCTTTTATTTTTAGACGAACCGCCTGCCAATAGGACAGATTTATGCATAATAATTTACTTTTACTAGCAGTATGTTTGCTAGAAACAGCCTTCTAGACTCACTGGCTGAGGCATACTTCTAAACAACACTAAACATTGGAATTTAGAACTTATTTACTCTCCTCCGCTACTTCTGGCTTAACTTGACTGACTTCAACCAATATTTGTACATTTACGTCTTGAGGGTATGTAGTCACTATGTTTAAAAACGAAGACAAAATACTGTTACGAAAATCTTTATTTGTTATAGAAAACACTCTTACTCACCTCTTTCCCTGTGTATGCACTCACGTGAGATTCGCATTTTAATAACGCTTGTTTAACACACTTCCTTTCCCATGTTTCTTGATAATTCTGTTCCGTAATTCTTCCCATGACATACATGTTCCACGTACAAAATATTCAGCTAACAGAGCTGAACACTGAATCAACACGCCACTGACAGACTATACCAGCTGACTGCGTCACACCTTACATGCTAAACTACCAACTATGTTGTTGGGCAGGATGGAAGCTAGTCACTCAGTTCCACTAACAGACTATACCAGCTGACTGCGTCACACCTTACATGCTAAACTACCAACTATGTTGTTGGGCAGGGTGGAAGCTAGTCACTTAGTTCCACTAACTGCAATATGAAAATAACAGACAATGTCGTGTCCTTTCTTCGAAGTACATGTGTTTCCATGCAGAGGTTCAGAGAACTCGATAAAAAAATCACTCTCTCGCCACACTGCAATTCATTTAATTTTTTCCACACGCAAGTAATATAAACAATTTAGTATAAATGATTTAGAGAATATAATGTTTCAATAGTAGCAGAAACGTGGCTCAAAAAAGCTGAAGTTCAAATGACAAGGACGGCAGATGATAGATAAAACACCAAGCATCCAAAAACTTGGCGTAAGCTATAATTATTTTACCTACATCGAAAGTTAAAGAACACGTGTGATGTTCATTGAGCACTCCTACAAGAAAGCTCTCATGCCATACCACCGCTGGGAAACCGGTTTTACAATCACTTGCCATCTAAACGTCATCTCTGAAACACTGCAAGCAATTCTCAACGCACTGAATATCTTTGATTAAAGTATTTGCAAATAATTTAATTTTTAAAAAGTGAGATTAAGTGTGCTTAAATAAATGTAAGTATAAAGATAAAAGAACTGTGCAAGAAGATAGAACTTTATTATTATATACAAGCGAAAATGCGAAGAAATGTCGCAAAATAAGTAATCGAGGAAAGCACACTGTAAACATAATATTGTGAATAAATTTTCTTTATTCTGAATTTTTCTAAAGTTTAAAGAATTCATGTTTTAAATAGCTAGCGTAGTAAGCTATAATGGAAATGTAAATATTGTAATTACAATGTTAGGGCAGCCTTCAAAGTTTGAATGAATTTTGTGTTTATTTAAATTGTTGTGAAGTAATTTCATAGACTTTATTTTGCTCAGTAGTACCCCTCCCCCCCCCCCTCACAAATTCTAAAATTTGTTTTGTAAGGACATGAGTATTTCTAAAGTACCTCACAATCTGTAACTATTTTCTTTCAATCTAATTTTGTCTTCAAATTATTTTAATTTCATTAATTTTTTTTTTATATTTAGTTTATTTCCCATTTAAAATTATTAGAATGCAAGAAATAGTTTTTTTTATTTAAATGTTACTTGTGTAGACATATGTATACTCTTAAATTACACGTTTGAGTTTAATGTGGTATTATCTACAGTAAGAAAGGAGGCCAACAGAATCTCTCATATGTACAGTGTTGCCATTATGTACACCATTCTGTACAATATATTACAGGCAACTGACATCGAAACGAACCGGGATTTGAGAACTCTAATTACAATTCAGTATGTCGCAACACACCAGAGAGGCGTTTTTTTTTAGAAGCTCAATGAATGTAGAGAACGTGGAAGCCGAAACTGCAAATATTTTTTCAGGAAATAATTGTGATGACGCAAACGAAGAGAGGTGACAATCCATTGAAGAAGCCACTCTGCCGCATAGCAACGCAGATTCCGTGAACATAGAGAATGGAGGCGCCGACGATATTACACATACACAAAGGTCGCGGAAAGTCACGCTATTGTTCCCGGCGCTGTAAGTGATATGGATAATGTTATAGCATTCATGTTGGCAAAATTAGAAATAATAGGGAAATAAATACAGAAATCCCAACAATCCATTGAAAGTAAATTATGCGAGTCTCAAAAATATTTGTCTGGGAGAATTGAAGTAGCGATGGAAGAATCGCAAAAATCTCTCGGAATTAAATTTGACGAGCAAAATGGGCAAAGAACTGCTTTGAATAATGCACAGATCGCCTTCGAGAAGAAGTTAGCAGAACAGAGTGACAATCTTGAAGCGAGGTTAAACATCCACATTTCTACTTTCGCATCGGAGAGAAATGCCGCTATTACGCAACTAAGCAATGAAGTAAAAAAACATACGGAAGAAAGTGTCGGTAAAATTCAATCTGATTTAACCTGCACACAGAATGTACTCGAAACTCCCGTGCATGAAATCCACGTTGAGTTAGATAGTACTCAAGAAAATTTCACTTTGCAACTTTCCAGCATAGAGGCACGCTTAAATGCGATAGAGAAAGAGTCAGTTCAACCCGCCATAGCAGACACAAAGCATTTTTGCAGAAGTATTAGATATCCACTGCAGTTAATTGTAAAATCATGTATAAAGTAGACTGAAGCAAACAGAAAAGGCACAGCACTTAGCACGAGAATGCTCGGAGAAAGACATTAGCGCGGTACAAAACTTGCTATCCATAACAGACCGCAGGTTTGACGACGTGCTGAATAATCAATAAGTGCGCGGACAGTGATAACACTACTCACACTGCTAGTGTTAGCCACGCCAGCTGCTTGCTACTTACCACAAGTTGGCTGCTGTCATTGGCCCTACCGCTGCATTAAGTCATCATCCGGCCAAGCCGTGGTCAGAGAGATTACCGTCTCTTACAGGAAACTCCAGAGAAAACACCGTTACATCCCTAAAACGCATAGACGAGTATTCTAGCATGTTTAGTTTGTCGGATGGGCTAAGTTGCGTTGTATAGGGCCAAGTCTTAAGTCTATGGCATTCTTCTGGCGGGAGGTGGTCATAGACCACGTAACCAACCACGAAGAGTCCAAGTAAAGATTTTTGCAACAACTCTGGAACACGCGTACTCAATGAAATCTCAGGGCCATTCTGCCTCAGGAAAAATTCGATTCACGTCGTGGGGAATCTCTGGAAGAACATTCCAGCGACATACACGAGCGTACACCCCACTTAACAGCTGCCATGGAGGACAACGAGATTGCAGAAGTTGTGTTAACGCAGTTGCCATTCCGTTATCAGGAAAAGTGGTCTGGTCGGACGTACAAAGATTTAACTGATTTCCCATATCAGTTATTGCGACTCGACCAGCTGGAGAAGTAGATGAGAGGCCGCCGAATGAGCGTAATGCACCATTGTAACCTGGACCTAATCATGGTGATACCGTGCAACCAAACACCGAAACACGAAATCCTAACGTCCATATGTTATATTATCAGACCAGAAGAATTTACAAAAAAAAAAAAAAAAAAAAGTTGTTTCTCCCTTGCTGCTTAATATTTTGTATTAAGATTTAATTGTGCCTGAAGGTAAGATCTATGATATTTTCCAGAAGGAGATATTGCAGCGGACATTTTATATGATGTGCAGACGTGGATTGTCGCCTGGTTTGCTGATGTCTGCTGTCATGAAGAGCTAAAGCAGGACGAGAGGCTTATGAATATTGCTGCGATGTGACTGCCTCTTGTGGTCCTGAGGAATGGGGCCGTTTGTCGCCGTAGACTTCAATCCTGCTATGTGAAGGTCGCAATAATTGGCATCATTTTCTGCATGCGCTCCACTTAAATTTATTTTGCTATGATTTTGTTCTGGAACAAAGATAATTCCGGTTCGACTCAGTGGCTTGAGAAGTTATATAATCAATAATGTTCTGCCGACTGCTAGCCAAGGAAGTCTAATTTCATAAAATATTTGGACAGTTCTGATGAACATTTATTTTCAAGCAACATATTTTCCACCAGTAATAAATAAAGTTATTTTTGTATCCCCCCCCCCCTAATTCTAGAATTTGTTTTGTAAGGACATTAGTATTTATAAAGTATCTCACAATCAGTATCAATTTTCTTTCAATCTAATTTTGTCTTCAAATTATTTTCATATAATTAAATATATTATTTTAATATTGGTATTTGCCCATCCAGTAGTTATTATAATCCATGAAATAGTTTTTTTTTTTATTTTACTTGTGTAAACATACGTATACTCCCAAAATTACACATTTGAGTCTAATGTGATATCATTCACTGTAAGAAAGGTGCCCAACAGAATATTTCATATGTAAACTGTTGCCATTACATACAGCATTCTGTACAATATATTACAACACTGACAGACAAAAAATTATGCAGCCAGAAGGAATGGTCAAAACTGAACGCAATTAAGTAGACATGCAGACCGTCGCTGAGTGAGTACATGAATATGGGTTGCAGCGATCTGCAACGTCTAGGACACTCACCAGGATTATAGCGATATTGGACGGGACGTGTACGAAGCATCAGACAGTGAACACAGTGAGGGACGGCCAGAGGGCACAGTGAACACAGCGAGGGACGGCCAGAGAGCACAGTGAACACAGTGAGGGACGGCCAGAGGGCACAGTGAGGGACGGCCAGAGAGCACAGTGAACAAAGTGAGGGACGGCCAGAGGGCACAGTGAACACAGTGAGGGACGGCCAGAGGGCACAGTGAGGGACGGCCAGAGAGCACAGTGAACAAAGTGAGGGACGGCCAGAGGGCACAGTGAACACAGTGAGGGACGGCCAGAGGGCACAGTCAACACACACTAGCCAGCACTTGCAGTTCCAAATTGTGGAAGCGCATGACGCCATGTTGACGTATCCTGCAACTTCCACATGTGCACGGCATTCTGACGTCAGAGAAACCCGATGTAGGAACCAATGGATATGTGAGGGCTCCTATACACGACGCGGTAGCTCCAGTCGACCAACACCAATGTTCGCAGTGTTGTCAAGAAATGAGGAATACCTCAGAGGGCAGGTGTGGCCAGTTGCAGTCCCTCAGGGTGGACAGCAAGTGGCTCATCGCTATGGTCTGGAAAATCACGCGAATTCATGTTAGGACAAGCTAGACGTCAAACACCCATACATTTCTATTATGTTTGCAATCGTATCACAATATACTAGACACGCCCAGGTGAACTCTGAGCCAATAACAAGCAGCGAATCTCAAGCCACCTGGCCTAAGGCTAAACAGCTACATAATGGTGCAGCACAGCCAAAGAACAGAAAGCGATGATCGGAAACACGCAGGACAGAGTCGTCTAGCCTACATGTAGTTTAAAAAACGCACAATTGTTATGTCTATTCATCACTACCGATTAGATGTGCACACTGTTGTACAAGATAAATTTTAAACCTCGGCCGGGTGCTGCACATTGCATTTTCTTCTTATTCCAAAAGTAATTATTAATATATACTATTTTTTAAATGATATTCAACTGTACAATCCATTAAAAATGACAATTCAGTCATCTTAACTGGCATACTGCCATAGGAAATCTGATCTTACCACTGTTATGGTCACCCGTGAGTCGACGACCATATGGTAAAGGACATCACCCATGATTCCATGCACAAGCTTCTTGCTTCCTTCAATGGACGTACCAGTAAGTATGGCCGAGCCTTCCTTCAATGGACGTACCAGTAAGTATGGCTGAGCCTTCCTTCCAACAGTCACCGTGCTTTGCCATTCAAACTAGTGTTGAAAGTCATCAGACACTTAGTATTCACATCANAGTGTTGAAAGTCATCAGACACTTAGTATTCACATCAGTATTCTCATTCCTGCCTCTGTGGCGATGGTTGCTGATGATGGCACGGTGCTCTCAGGTGCCCAAGATGTCCACAGTCTTTGTGGCCAGAGGCAGTGATCAGTGGTGCAGACCCTGGTGGTCATGTACCTGATGGCAGTCTCCATGTTCTTCACAGCATCCAGTGCTGCTCCCCTCATCAGTCTACCGTACGGCCTGTACTCTATGCCAGGGCACTGGTGTCCGTCTCGCCGACTCCACCTCCAGTGCTCGGGCTAGGGTGTCTTGCATGGAGTGTGGTGCAGTCAGGCACACTGCCTACCAAATGTTCATATGGACAGAAAAACCGACCACGATGATGGCTTGTGTCCTTTCAGAACACCCCTCGAATGAAAGAAGAGCCAGCCACACTTGGTTACCCTAGTCGTTGGGCATAGCTGCACAACTGTGCATGGTGGGCATGTCGTCTCGAAACCAGTCGCCAGAACTCAGCTCCCGGGCCAACACAAGTGTGAGGCAGTGCAGTCAATGTCGTTCTGGAACATGCTGAGTGCTGGGTCCCTCAGCACAGCTACGAGGTAGTATGCACATGGTATTCTGACCAGCCATTCAGAGTGGTGACGATCTGAAAATGGCGTTTATAACACCATCAAGGGGTCTGACCACTGTAGGGACGGGCTTATCGATTACTATCGCAGTCCCTGGCAGAGCTGTAAAGTCCCTAACAGTACTGCTGTATTGGCTATGGTGTACCTCTCCTCCCCACAGCTTGCAATTTTCCACTCTAAATCGACTACAGCTGCACTATCCCCTTACTCGTCGCCCCACGCCATACCACCCTATTGCTCAAAAATTCCTTTCATATCTTCTTCAGGTCACACACTTCATGTTCCACTTTATCGTCAACATTTTCAATTCCTCTCACTTATTTGTGAATATCCCTCTTTCTTATAAAGCATATAATATTAATTGAATGCAATAATTAAAACTCAGTTTAATTAACTCACAAAACTTATCCAGTTCAATAGAATTAATTATAAAATAACTGACACATTAAATTCCAAAAAATATTTCGCATTTGTTCAACAAATCTATCAACAATGTCAAAAAGCAAAATACAGGCAATTCAAGTCCAGATTTTATACGAAAATAAAATATTTAGCCCAACAATCTATCACTATTCCTTTGCATAACACAGTATTTCTTTCTTTTAACTTATATTTAAATGTGCCTGTAATATTAACTACATTTTCCTGACACTGATGTGCTGCAACTATTGACTGAAGAATACAGAATTTAAATCAAGATAATATACAACATGTTAAAAAAACTACAACAAAATTTAAAATTTAGAATTATTGTAAAATAAATGGCTACAATAATGGCATCCACATATATGATTCACGAAATTTATAAAGATGAAAACTGATTACTTTTACAGCACAGTTCGAACGTATGAAATGCAATACATAGAAGTGTATTTTACTGATCAAATGTACGAAAAAAAAAAATGTTAGGAGAAACTGCAGAGATGTTTAAAATGTATCTTCAGAAAGTAACCATGTATGTTT
>NQII01000665.1:621307-677187 GCA_002778355.1 Clitarchus hookeri
CATGGATCTGCTGAATTTTCGTTGCAATCTACATCACAGATGATGTATTTTATTGTACGTATCGACAGGTCATTGAGCACTGTCTGCACATTTTATCAAATATGTATTTTTCTTCACTATGCTTGTTGGAATATGCCATTCACGGTAAAGTGAGCACTTTTGAAATCAACCTTTGAGAAATACCACTGCCCTTTCCTCCATATATTACAACGGGCACAGTGACTGGCTTGCACCCAGTTAAGTTGGAAACTACGGAGGAAAAGTAGTTCCACAACTTAACGTATCATTAAAAAGGTTAAATAATTATGTGTCATGTTTAAAATTATGTTTTCTCTTTTATATTATGCATAAAAGTTTAAAAATAAGAAAATCTGACAAATAGTTACTTTTATTATAATTGCGCAAGTTACACAGACGTGTGACAGACACATGAATAAAGTCACACGGCCAATGGCAATGACGTAGATCTCATGCAAAACTTTCTAAAGTGCTCAGTTTACCGTGAACAGCTGTAATCGCCAACAAGAAAACATTACTTATTTCTTGCCAGCAGTCACTAACCAAAAATTAATACAGGCAGTACAGCTGCAATAATTTGATAACCCGTGAGAAGCTGTCACTTGTGCCGAAAATTGCAATAAACATTTCTAAATGCAGCTTTACGGGGAAAATGAATAAATGCAAGATGGCGGGGATTGAGGACAAGTAAGATATTCGAGCCGCAGCCAACAGTTGAGAAGCGAAGTGGGGCGGGGCCGGCCGGCAGCAACATGAGCGCGGAGTGGTGAGTGTTGAGACGGGGGCAGAGCCACGGTGCAGCCCGGCTCGGGACATGCTTCGTGACGGCCGGCGGGGCGCATGTCGACCGCCCTCCGAACCACCTCCCACNCGCCACGTGATGGCATCGCGATTCGGAAACTGCCGGGCGGCGAATTAAATTTGCTACTCCTCCTCGCCCTCGTCATCGCAAGACGAGACCACGCCCTGCCTTGGCGGAAGTAGCGAGGTGACCTGGAGGTCACCGCCCGACCTCCACCTCCCCTCCCCTACACGGCAGACTGAGCACTGTGAAAGCCATGCTTAACACACATTTGCACGCACTTAGTGTATTCTCCAGGAATATATGTCAAGCTGAACATCGCCGTGGGTTTGATCAAGTTGTTCAAGCGTCGGGCAAGTATGACTGCGAAATTATTACCAAAGCAAATGTTTTACAAATTTGCTTATTATTGCATTTGTATGCATTAAAAAAAGTAACACTTTTAATTCAACGTCAAGATATGGAACTACTGCCATTCCACACGATCTCTCTCTCTCTCTCTCTCTCTCTCTCTCTCTCTCTCGCATTTACTCTTTCATGACTGCCAGAAAGAGACCTCAAGGTCTTACAACCTCATCTAGCCAAGGTAATGACATCAGGATTATTGGCTTTAATCAGGTTATGTACTCTTAAGTATACGGCTGTTTCACAGCTCTACTTGTTGTCTCGTTGATTGTCATTCACGGCTTCAGGCAGACCCTCCCGGCGCCCGCCATCTCGGGCCGCTCCCGCATCTTCGCTCACTGGAGTCTCGCCCGACGATGCCGCTGGTCGGCGGGTTTCTCGGGATCTCTTGTATGTGCTTCCGAGCCTCAGCTCTCTGTCCAATGGCTGCAGACTCAGTGTGTAGCCGATTTTACCTCTAGAGTGGACAGGAGTGATATCCTCTGCCAACAACAGTTTATTCAAAGTGATATTTTAAAGAGACATGCTAATATTTACAGCTTGATGTATTCAAACGAAATGAAATGTTACCTTGTACAGTGTAGCTAAATTCCTCTCGTTGAGGGACATGCATAAGTAAATATGTGATTGAGATGGTTGGAAAGCGCTCGTGCATTTTGTTTTTATATCAGTTTGCATAAGTGTTTAGTAGTGTTGTCCTTATCGTTCCCACACTTCGCAATGGAAATGTTTCCGCCTAACATAACGTACAGCGTTCGATACTCGCGTAATATGCATTTGTTGGTAAATGCGTATAACTATTTGCTGTTATAATTATGTTTATCTGTTTTGCATCAGCGCGTAGCATTGACGTCTCTCTTGCGCGACTAATGTATGTTGTTTTGTGACAAGCGAAGGAACACTGTGTTTACAAGTTGTGTAATGTGTATTGCACTTGACGCATTGTAGTCTTTCTTGCGGTAGGCCCTTGCGATCATTCGTACTTTCTCATGTCGCCGTGCATTCTAGCTATCACTAAACTTCTTGGCGTGACAGCAACAATGATATCACTATTATGGACTGTGGCTCCATCGGGTATTTTATATAAATATTGCGACTCGTTATGGTATCATGCTCGTGATGTACTTGCACATATGCCAGTCCTTTATTGTTTGTTACGTGACCGATTTTTCATGTACAGGAAGGTTTCATATATTTTACACTCGGTCCCCCCGACCCTTGAGCTAGGATGATGGTGTTTATTTATATTAACGCATGCATGTTTTACTGTAACCTGCGATTACGTACGACTTGTTATCGATACAATTGTGTACCACTTTATTTTTCAATATATGACTGGTTTTTAAGGGTTGCCCAGGCTAACGATGACTCGGGCAAACGACCCTTCCCTTGTGTAGGACTGATGGTGTTGGTCGTACACATCATAGTCGACTTCGCAGTGCTGACCCCTCACTGTTGACCCATCAGTGCTGACCCCTCAGAGCTGCCTTCGTGCAGTATCGACGCCGCGCAGTTCTGTTCAACAACCGATCTGCTTTTTATGATTGCAAAAATTTATATCACCATCCAAGTTGTAATTCTCTCTGTAGTGGCGTAGAGTATGCACCTATTTACTAGACTAGTGCGTGCGGGTTGATGCGTACGTGTGTGCTATTTCAGACCCTACACTCCTACTTGCAACGGTGACTTTGCAACGCGCCTGTATGTATACCTTGACTTTCTTTACATGCGAGGATGGTTGTTACGTGTTCCCGAACTTCAAAGGTTTGGAAATGCTGACCAACTCTGCTTGTAACAGTATTTAAGACCTACTTGTCCTTATCTCCTTGATTGCAGTCGGAAGTGAGGTTTGTGATATGAATTTGGTGGTCGTAGCTTCGGTGGGTGGGAAATGGCAGCCAACTATGCTTATAGTGGAGGAAGTCCAGGCACAGTGAATAACTTATTTTAAATTCGCATTTCTCGAGTGGCGATATAAAAATGCAAGCTGCTGTATTGATTTATTATTCCACGTGGTCTAAAACACTGCAAATACAAACACTGTTAGTAAATAATGCATAGTCTAAATTATTCATTAAAAAATATCGAAAAAATTAGTCACGTTGCCTTAATATATGGGCATAGCGAATAGAAGTACAGGGCAAAGTGAAAAATAATAAAACTAAATATAAAAACGAGCAAATAAAATGTCATTATAAACTGAGAATGAAAATTTACATGAAAAACTATATTGTTCTTAATAGTTCATCAGTCCATCCCATATTTAAAGATTTGCACAGCAAATATAGTACATTTACATTTGTCTTTGCAGGTTGTTAACACTTCACTGTCACTGCAGAACTATTACAAAGTCCTTATACATAGGCAAAGCTATATTTCTATTACTATTATTATAAAGGACGTCACTTCAGTAATTGTAGTGAAGTCTTTAGTTCCACGCCTCACTTGCATTACAGCAGAAATATTGACCAGTTCCACAATATGAAGTGCAGGATTCCAGAGCTTACACAGGGCACACTGAATCCAGTCTTCTGTTGGTGGATCCTCATATGCGCCTTAACATATTTGAAATCTGTATTCTGATTGTCTTTTATCTATGTTTTACAGTCTTCTTCGCTAACAATATTTCCTTTACTGAGATCTGAGATGTTTTCTGTAGTGCAATTTTCTTGCATTTTCGACTAGTTTTATCTTTTGCTGGACCTTGAATGGAGTGCTTGGCAGTAGTTCGGCTCATTGGGATTTTCTCTTCCTCGTGGTTTCCTTACGAAATACAGTTGGCAAGGGTCTTATGTCTTCCGGACTAGACATACAAACATTCGAAGGGCCTGTTTCAGCTTCTAAGGTTGGTACTGTGTCAGAGAAAATACTGAAGCAGGAATTTTTAGCCATTCCATATCTATTTTCTTTCTCTCTCTCTCTCTCTCTCGCTCTCTCGCGCTCTCTCTCTCTCCCACACACACACACACACACCAATGCATGGGCATAATCTTCATCACCAAAAATATTTGGGGGGTGTAGGTCCACAAACCAGCAGACCTGAATCCACTTACAGCTCTCTGTGCTGTGGTAGCTTTCAAACATGCAGGGGCAAACAGTTTTGAAATGGCATGTTGATTTATTATTCTGCCAGCATGATTCTTCTCGAATGAATTTACTTCTTGCTCAAAGTATTTCTCCAGAGGCCCATAAACAGCTGGGTCTAGGGACTGCATTTTGTGAGTGGTGTGTGGAGCAAATGATACAAATACCACATTATTTTCAGTTGCAAACTGAAGAGCAGGGTAATTAATACTTGTGTGACTCGTGATTGTCGAGCAAAAGAGGAATTTTCTTTTCGTTATTCGGGCAGACATGTTCAACAAAGAAATGTAACCACTGCAAGAATGCTTTTCCATTACTCCATCCATTTTCAGTGCATGTTGCCTGTGTCCCTGGTGGTGCAGCATCTAGAAGTCTCTCTTGCATGCGCTTTCTCGCAAAAATTAAAAATTACAACAACAAATCACTGTAGTAAGCGTGCCTCTTTCTGCACTCGAGATGATTCCTACCTGTTTCTTTCCATATACAGAAAGGATTATAGGTGGTTTGTTTGTCGTCTGAAGGCCTGTTTCGTCCATGTTGTAAATAGTGCTTGTGCCATGTTTCACCATCTGGTCCCATACAGTGTTGTAAAATCTGTCAACTTGCGGGTGATTAAAACCCCTGGCTCTAGCAATTGTTGTGGGCTCTGGCTGTCTCAGCGAAACTTCATGATGCCTACAGTGAAGTCCCATCACCCACTCATTACCAACACCACGAATCTTATCCGAGTTTAGTGGATGAGCTATGTTGTTCTGTTGAGCGAAGTCATATGCTAGTCTCGTGAGTCCACTCCTTGTCAATCCGTAAAACACGCTGCCCATTTCTTTCAAGTATTCTGCCAGTTACATTTCTTGTTCTTCAGTGAATATTATCATGTACCGTCCAAGTTGTTTTCTCCATGAACCTGATGTGCAGTGTCGCGAAAAGTATTCCGTAATTTGTAGCAACAGAATTAATTGAGCTAGATTCGCATTCTTCCGTCGCCTGTTTCATANCCCACTCATTACCAACACCACGAATCTTATCCGAGTTTAGTGGATGAGCTATGTTGTTCTGTTGAGCGAAGTCATGTGCTAGTCTCGTGAGTCCACTCCTTGTCAATCCGTAAAACACGCTGCCCATTTCTTTCAAGTATTCTGCCAGTTACATTTCTTGTTCTTCAGTGAATATTATCATGTACCGTCCAAGTTGTTTTCTCCATGGACCTGATGTGCAGTGCCGCGAAAAGTATTCCGTAATTTGTAGCAACAGAATTAATTGAGCTAGATTCGCATTCTTCCGTCGCCTGTTTCATANCGCGAAAAGTATTCCGTAATTTGTAGCAACAGAATTAATTGAGCTAGATTCGCATTCTTCCGTCGCCTGTTTCATAGTTTCTTGCGACCAGTCGCTTTGATTTATTGTCCTTTTGTATTTATGAACCATCTGTAAACAAAGTTAATTTTTATCTCACATTACTTAAATTTCCTTCATAAAGAAATAGTGCATGATAAAATGTATAAGCATAAAGGACACTTTGTAAAATGACAGATTTTCATGACAAACATAGTTAGGAATTTAAATATTAATTAAGTTCCCGTTCCTGCCATATCCGTGCGCTTGTATTTAAAATGTTATAAAATTATAAGCAAAGACAACAGCACACAGCTAATGTATCGGGCCAAATGGTGCTGCCAATTAGAATAAAACAATATTTTGTATGTTTACTTAAAATTCTTTAGAAACAAGCTGCCAATTCTTTTGTAACACTACAAGCAAAATGTTGTATGTTTACAAAGCACTGCAATATACAACATGCTAAAGTAATTCTGCATGTCCATTTTTGCAACAAATTTTGTACAAAGTCTGTGGCACTTGTTCATTAAAATACATTATATTTATATGTCCCACAAGAAAGCGTTGTAAAATGTGTTCTATTTAACATTTTGCATTACAAAAATAACTTAAAAAAATTAGTTTGCAAACAATTTTTTTTTGTAAATTTACAACATTTTTTATTGTATAAGTTAGAATTATAGTGTATACTTTTGATTCACGTTTAAAACTAGCACTTTCTTTTCTCTTGTTTATTAATGGTAAAATGTCCCTACAGCAAAACAATACACTACTTTCCGTAATTTAAATTACTAATGGTAAAAGAATAGAAAGAAAATAGCAAAATTACAAAAGTTCCGTGAAGTCACGCAACGTTCTTTGAAGTTAACTGAAAGTTCATTAATGAGAAAAACGCAGTGTCCGTAATTTTTCCAAGTTATATATATTTTCCACGGACATTTGTTAACAGAGCCTCAGTCCGTTTGTTCTGTTATACAGTATAACAAGTTACATGCACGTAAAGGAAAACCACGAAAATTTAACTTTGCGATAAAATTGATTACACTTGGTTCAAATCCCACTGCCAACAGTGTTTCGTTTTTAAAACCTTTGGTCACGATTCGTACGGAAAACAGCATTTATCACTATGTGTCTATTCCGGGTACATGTTAAACAATTTAAATGTCATTAAATAAATTTTGGTGGACTTAGATGATTGGCCGGGCAAAATGTTTAGGTATGTCTTTGATCCGGGCAAAGTGAATAGGTATTCAAATTTCCCGACCGGCAAACATTGCAATATTACGCGAGTAAAATAATATAAATTGTGTACTAAACTTGACATAATATGCTGCGACAACTAAGCCATCATAGTTATATCACATGGTACAATAATATTTATTCTGCTGTTGAAACATTACGAGTAGTACTGAACAAGTTATGTTTTTAAAGGCATGCTTGACGTCGCGGCCCTGTTCGTCGTCGGGGGCGATGACTATGTTAAGAATTTGGTGAATATATATTAAACGGTTCGGAAATTACATCCAACTATGCGTATAACTGCGCTTAGGGAATACTTGGCCTTGCGGCCCTTTTCTTTGTCGGGGTGATGTTATGAATTTGGTGGTTGTACCTTAAACGGTTCGGGAATTACAATTAACTATGCTTATAGGTGGGCTTAGGGCATAGTGTGCGCGTGGTGCGATCCTAGGCTATTGTGCATGGGCAGGCCTCGCTCTGTGTCGCGCAGGTGGAATGACATTAGAGCATTAGACTCGTCCCCGCCAGGACGTCAGGTGAAAGGAGACCAGAAGGAATATGAGAAAACCAAGGTGGAATGACAGAGCATGAGACTGTCCCCGCTAGGATGCCAGGTGAAAGAAGGCCAGAAGGAATATGAGAACACCAAGGTGGAATGACAGAGCATGAGTCTCGTCCCCACCAGGATGCCAGATAAAAGACCAGAAGAAATATGAGAAAACCAAGGTGGAATGACAGACCATGAGACTCGTCTCCACCAGGATGCCAGATGAAATACCAGAAGGAATATGAGAAAACCCAGCTGGAATGTTAGAGCATGATGAGAGAAGTTGCATGACGAGGCAATGAANGCGTGGTGCGATCCTAGGCTATTGTGCATGGGCAGGCCTCGCTCTGTGTCGCGCAGGTGGAATGACATTAGAGCATGAGACTGTCCCCGCTAGGATGCCAGGTGAAAGAAGGCCAGAAGGAATATGAGAAAACCAAGGTGGAATGTTAGAGCATGATGAGAGAAGTTGCATGACGAGGCAATGGACTCTAACATTCTTCAGGCAAAATGGATGGTGATGGCATGGAATGATAGAGCATGCTTGTAAATAATTGCACATTCCGGCGGACATTTGCACAATTTCTGCCGGGTTTATCAGGATTGAGCAATCCACCCGCATTNGCATGGAATGATAGAGCATGCTTGTAAATAATTGCACATTCCGGCGGACATTTGCACAATTTCTGCCGGGTTTATCCGGATTGAGCAAATCCACCCGCATTGTGCAAAAAAACAATTTTTTGTAAAACATTTTGCCGGTTTGAGGAAAATTCGAGAAATTTTGAGGCAAATTCTTCCGATTTCGCCGTTTTTGAGGGAAAAAAGGGAAATTCCGAGGAAAAATGGCGTGTGACGTCATCCAATATGGCTGTCGGTTCGTCCCTCGTCCACAGCCCCTGTCCCAGAACACCCATTTTATAACTACTTGGCGCCGTATATTTTTGATTAATCGACAAGTTGCTGTGGTTGTTCTGTAGGTAGGGCAACGTTTAATTTTACTACAGGTTGGGAAGATTAATGTTAAAAAGTTGGCAACCCAAAATTTTAGCCACTAGGTAAGCAATAGTGTCGCATGTGTACCAGATTTTCACTATTTTGTAGGTTAAANTTGATTAATCGACAAGTTGCTGTGGTTGTTCTGTAGGTAGGGCAACGTTTAATTTTACTACAGGTTGGGAAGATTATAGTTGGAAACCAAAATTTTAGCCACTAGGTAAGCAATAGTGTCGCATGTGTACCAGATTTTCACTATTTTGTAGGTTAGAAAACAGGATAATTGCGATAATCATAAATGAAATATAAAATAACTTCGTAACCAAGTAAAATGTTTCTCTTCTATTNAAAACAGGATAATTGCGATAATCATAAATGAAATATAAAATAACTTCGTAACCAAGTAAAATGTTTCTCTTCTATTTTTCATGTTAACTTAAAATTATAATTAAAAGTTACCTTTTGGAACACTGCGCATCTAGCGGCGGAAATTTTCCCTAGTATGCTAAACTCTCCCATAAGAAATCTCGTTTTGTTCCTAACCTGAGTAGAATAAAGCAGTAGTGCTGAACGTCTCGCCGACAGCGAGGTCATTGCAGACGGAGCAAGTTGCTCAGAGAAGCAGGGACGAGGGAGCAATCAGCCAAGGCCTGTAGTTAAGGAATCATCCCAGCATTCACCTGGAGTGTTGTCGAGACACCATGGAAAAGTGAAGTCAGGATAGCCGGATCGGTAACGGAACCCGGATTCTCTTGAATGCCACCTCGCTCGGTACGAGTTTGTTAGTTATGGCTATGCTGCTAGTGTAAGTGGCGTGTGTGGTGTTGCATTGAGAAGAAGGTGGCCTTGACTGCAGATGGCCGACAAATCGCAGTCTGCTACTTTGTCGCATATATATATCTGTGACAAAGTAGTTGAAATATCTGTAACTGAGATATCGCATAGTGACAGGTTCACAGCTTTTGAAATGAACTGTGAAAAGCGAAGCAGTTACTTTAGTCACAGTTTGTCTTAGCTGCCTGTGACACGTCGTAGAGTCACAGCTACAGCAGCCTTGCGAGTCTACCAACAGATGGCGGATAAGAGCTTTTAAACAAACTATTCAATCATTAAAACAGTTGTAAATATCTTCATATAAATACCTTTCGTTTTACTTTTATTAAGTTTGTTCCGCCCCACTGTATTGTTATTGTCAGTCTACAAAATATTTGATGCTAATAAAAACAATGTTTTTAATATATACTTTTATATAAGTTTGGTAATAAAATGTATGACTTATAAGTGGACGCTCTCAAGAGTGTGTTGTCCGACCCTCTCCCTTTTTTTATAATTGAACATTTGTTGTTATCGGCATCTGGTAACCTGTAGACTGGAGTGAAATTTTAAGTTACTGAAAAATTACCACGGAAATGACCTGACTTGACCTTACAAAAGGAACACCTTTATTATATATTTAATTTACATGCAGATGTTTTAACAACGCCTGTGATGCAATCATCACCACTATTTAACTTTTATATATCTATATGTATAGTTACAGAGACCAAATCACAGATAAAAGTCAGAGATATTTGTGTGCCACAGTAACAGTTGTCACATATACTTGGAAATATCAGTTAAGCTCATCCCAAGGCTAGACGGTGGGTGCAGCACAGTGAGAGTGCGGTGTGCTCCCAGCAGGAGATAAGGGGACCGACAATCACCAGCGCTCGCCCTCCTCCAGCACAACAGTTCCCCACTCACAAACACCACAGACTACCTACCACCTTCCTTAGTTTGCCGTCTGACCATCACCTCTTTCACACAGTCAACCCCCACATTCACCCTCTACCAATACCAATACATTTCAAGCCGAATACTTTGCAGAAAATTAACTTCTTGTTGCATTACATTTGACAAAATCTGTGCTGCATTTAATACCAATAGGCAAGTTGTCTCGACCATATAATAACAACAAGTTACTGACATAACTAATGAACCTACTTTCCCCAGCTTAGGTGCAATCAATTTTTAAATAATGTTTTAAAANAACAAGTTACTGACATAACTAATGAACCTACTTTCCCCAGCTTAGGTGCAATCAATTTTTAAATAATGTTTTAAAACTGAGTTGGTAGGAAGGACTTGACTTCTCTTGGAAAGCAATAACTTAAGAAATGAAACCAGAAACTTATGCANAAAACTGAGTTGGTAGGAAGGACTTGACTTCTCTTGGAAAGCAATAACTTAAGAAATGAAACCAGAAACTTATGCAACAGTAGTGAGACAATTACAAAGATACACATGCCTTACCCGGGACTTGAACCCAGAAAAAATCATACTAGAAGCTAGCGTGCAATCCACTGCATTGCGAAAGTCGGATTCGGAGCATCAACTTCGGCTTTATTCAGTCTTATGTTTCGAATGATAGGGTTTACTAACATAACATATTTACAGGGTTTAAACTTTGAAAATAAATGACTAGGCCACATAAAACAAGCAAGTTCACGTGACCTACCGTCGCTACTTGTGTGAAGAATTTGACGGAAATCGGTTAATGGTCCCTGAGATATGACATAAAAAACCTTTAGAAAAAAGAGGCTCTATATACGATGCTTTTAATATATACTGTCTACATACAAATTTTGCTTGAATTTGGTTAAATTGTTTAATATATATGCCAAATTTACCTAAATTATTTATTAAGTTGCCATTTTGAATNTTGCTTGAATTTGGTTAAATTGTTTAATATATATGCCAAATTTACCTAAATTATTTATTAAGTTGCCATTTTGAACATCGTTTTCTGGCCCATTTAAATCATGAAAGTTTATGTGGCCTTCTGTAGCATTTACGGTGTGCACATTCTGGAACAAATTCATTTTAAATGTTCCAGTGTAACATTTGGTGGGAATCGGTTGATTGGTCCTCGAGACATGACATAAAAAAAACCTCCATAATTTTCAAGTGGCGATATTCGTAAATGAAAGACAAAAAATTAATGTTGTAGCAATTTAGATGATTGTATACGGCCAATATACGAAGTTAAGTTAAAACAGATTACATAGTTTCGTANTAATGTTGTAGCAATTTAGATGATTGTATACGGCCAATATACGAAGTTAAGTTAAAACAGATTACATAGTTTCGTACATATCGCCCACAAAACTAAAATGAGTTTATAGCCGTCATTCTTAAAATAAGTGTGTCCTAATTAAAAAAAGAAAGTATTATTATAGCCTACCACAGTACATCTTCGCAAAATTATTTAAGAATGGGTTGATTGTTTCCCTAGATACGAGATAAAATCATTTTTATTGGTAGGGCTATCTACAAAGTCACAGAGAAATGAGGCTCTGCATAGACAAATTTAATAATTGCAATAAGCACTGCCAACATACAAAATTAAGTTGNGTCACAGAGAAATGAGGCTCTGCATAGACAAATTTAATAATTGCAATAAGCACTGCCAACATACAAAATTAAGTTGGAATATGTATATTAATAAAAATACACCGAGCTAAAATATTTATATAGCCACCATTTTTAATAAGTGCCTGGCCTACATAAAACATACTATTTTACACCACNACCGAGCTAAAATATTTATATAGCCACCATTTTTAATAAGTGCCTGGCCTACATAAAACATACTATTTTACACCACCTGCTGCAGTACTATTTGTATGCCAAATTTGGAAGGAATCTGTCAATTATTTCCCCGAGATATGACAAAAACTGTATTTACTCGCATGGTGCTATCTTACAAAATGACAGACAAAATATGCTCTGTGTACATACAGTTGATAGTTGTAATCATACAAAGTTTAGCTGAAATGGATTACATGGTTTCAACGATATAGCATTCTAACCAAAAAATGGCTATATGGCCCCCATTTTGAAGATAAATGTCAGGCTGACTTAAAACATACACCTTGACCTAATCTGCCTCAGTACTGCTTGTTAGCCAAATTCGATAGGAATTGGTAAATCCTTTCGCGAGATATGACAAAAAACTTTATTTTATTCGCATGGCGCTATCTTACAAAATGACGGACAAAAGATACTCCATGTAGATACAGTTGATAGTTGTACTGTCTACTGCCAGCATACAAAGATATGTTGGAATAGATTACATAGTTTCGACGATACAGCATTCTAAGCTAAATACATATATATATGGCAACCATTTTTAAAACAAGTGTCTGGCATGCTTAAAACATATCATCTAACATCATCTGCATCAGTACTACTCGTTTGCCAAATTTAGTACACAGTTATGACATAACTTTAATTATTCGTATAGTGCTATCTTCCAGAATGACCGATAAAAATAGTTATTTGTTGGTATATATGATGCTCGCAATAAATACTTTCAATATACAAAATTTGGCCGAAATTGGTTAAATGGTATGGCAGATTTACTAAACAAACTAAAACATTTGTATGGCAGTCATTTTGAAAATAAGTACTTAATAAAATTCAATTTCTTACGTTTACATGACCTACTGTAGTATTACTTACATGCAAAATTGGGTGAGAATTGNACTTAATAAAATTCAATTTCTTACGTTTACATGACCTACTGTAGTATTACTTACATGCAAAATTGGGTGAGAATTAGTTAATAGTTTTCGAGATATAATGTAAAATATTTATGTTTTCAATTAGTGCTATCTTACAAAATGGCGGACCAACAAAAATATCCATCTCAAAATTTAATGCTTACACAATGTTCTGCCCGCATACAAAATTTGGTTTAAATCGGTTGAATGGCTTCCAAGATATGGCATCACCCAACATTTTTTAATGGCGACCATTTTTAGAGTAAGTGCCCAGCATGGTCGAAAACTATAAAAGTCATGGGGTTCTTACTAGGTATTATATGTGTACCAAGTTTGGTGAAATTCGGTTGAAGCATTCAAAAATTGAAAGAGGGGGAGGGGCACACACACGCGTAGATATACACACACAGACAAGAAAGTGAACTCGTAAACCTTTCTTTCCTTCGGAAAGTAGACCTTAAAAAAAAAAGCTTTGTTTAACTTAGTGAATAAGAATTAAAAGTGTTTCAATACATCAAGCGAAATGTTCATACAACAAACATTTTTAAAACGCATGATCTTCGAAATGTCCATAAATGTTAACTTGGTTTCTCGTGTAGCAATGCATGTGTAACAAACTTGGTAGTAATCGGTCATTAAACAGTTCGTGAACTACGATGTACCTATTGGTGGCATCCCTACGCCAAGAAACGTATGTGTAGCTCAAACAGTGTTCAAATAAGTCTAAAATGTAAACTTCTATAAGTCACTAACCCTCAATACTTGCGTTATTCTCCATCGTCCCTCGGTTTAATGGAGAAAAGGGTATCATATGTGCGAGGGCAAAGAACAATAATGGGAAAGATGTGAACTTCAGTCTATTGATAGTGTCCACTGAAAAGAAAAAATAAATTCTACAAGCGCAAGTGCCAGTATGTGAGAGCCAAAGTATTAATCATTTCAAGCATTCGTAAATGAAATACACTCATTTGCAAAAAACATTATCACCATGAACGAGTCGCGCGAGTACAACGAAAGCTGCGACACTGTATAGTCACAGCCCGACACTGTATAGTCACAGTCCGACACTGTAGTCACAGCCCGACACTGTAATCAGAGCCTGAAACTGTATAGTCACAGCCCTACATGTGTCTCATTAGCGTTAAATGCTGTTTGCTTGCGTGGATGTGTCACTAGAGGGCATGCATGCCCCTCCATCAGTCATAGCTGCAAGACACTGAATAAGGCCTTCGTGTAAGTCACAGAGGGCAGTTCAGTAATAACGCAGCATCCCCGACAAGCTTGGCCCATCTGGATGAGTTTGAGAGACGCTGCATCGTCGGCCTCCGAGAGACAGGTTGGACATTTCGGCGCATGGCTCGCCACTTGAATCTTTCTGCCTACACTTATTAATCTTCACTTTATTCCTTTTTGACCACCTATTTATTTGTTATATTTCCTCCTGCAACTTATTCTCTCCGCCCACCTCTGCATACAACACACAGTTTTCTACAAACAGCCTCACTTTGCCACCCACCATTATCTACAGGTTGTCAACCATAATGGTGAACAAGGGGCACAGCATACTACCCTGTGGAGGCCCTGATGTAACCCCACCATCCTCCGACAAGGACTCGGCCAATTTCACCCTCTCAGGAAGTCTCCTTCCCAATCCACTACCCACTTATCCAGTAGCTCATCCACTTTTTGCAACAAAATCCAGTCGGGCACCTTATCATAGTCTATGAAGCAGGCATCCACCAGCTATCCTCATATACTAACTGCACCACAACCCCAGCAGCCCAAACAGCTGTGTCTCATGTGAGTAACCTGCCGTAAAATGTTGGTACTCCTGCAGCCAGTTCTTTTCATTCATATCATCCATCACATACTGCACTATAAGCCTCTCCACCACCTTACCTGTGTTCGATGTGAGACTCGCAGGCCTGTAACTGCCAAGATTTTCCCTTTCCTCCGCTTGCTTGTAAATAGGAACCACCACTGCCTCCTTCCAGCCCTGTGGCAACCTGCCTTCCTTTAGAGATCTTGTAAACAACACTTCAAGATATCTGCACAGCTCTCTCCCACCAAAATTTAGGGTTCCATTCCCTATACCATCTGGACTCATTCCCTTGTTACACTTCAATCCTCCTGTAACCTTAGCTATATCCTTCTCCCTTACCCTCAACTTCTGTACATCCTACTTTTCACCTCACCTTCTCTTTGCCAATCATCTCCCCATCGGTTTTATACGAACCCTTGTACTACCTTATTCTGTGTTCTTCCACCATCCCTGTATTTGTCTACACTATCACTTCATGCTTTTATATGCCGTCCATAATTTCTTTGGGACAAATGTTTCCAACATTCGCTCTACGATTCTTCTCAATTCATTCCACAAGCTGCAACACTTTCTACCTTGGCCCACTGCTCAAACCTATTCCTCACGAAATTTGTGTCCCCTACTTGTTTCCCCGCCTAAACTGCCATATTACTCTAACCCTAGGATTATTTATCCTCGACTTTCCAATCCTATTTCCACCATCGTAATATCGTGATCATTGATGCTATCTAAGACTACTGAACCAGTAATGGCATTCCCGGGCCTAACCAACACCACATCCAGCACTGCTCCAAAACCTTCTCCATTACTTCTTGTGGGTGTTTCTACTGCCTGAACGAAGCCTCTGTTCACTAACTGTGATGCCATCCTCTGAATCATGTTGCCCAGCCGCCTCAGCTCCCTCTAAACACTTCGCACCCGGCATGTTCAAGTCCCCTGCCACGACTGCCCAATGCCTGGTCCTCAGTTTACCAATCCTTTCCTCTGCCTCCTCTATTGCCTGCAACCCTGACCTGTACACTGCTAGCAATCTGAAGCTTCTACCACTTCCCCTTCCTTATCTCAATTACCATCACCTCGGCCACATCAAAGCCCTCTCTTAAGTACACCATTATTCCCCCTCCTTTTCAGTCCCTTTCTCTTCTGTAGATTTTACACTAGTCTTGTGGGCATTGAGTATCTAACACTTCCTCACTAAGCCATGTCTCCACTGCTGCAACTACATCTGCCCCATATCCTTCGACCATTCCCCATAAGCTATCCAACTGGTTGTATAAGCATCTACAATTAACCACCATTAAGGCCCGGTTTCACCCCTTTTGAGAAATTCGTCTTTTTCATATCATAATTTCAGTTTCAGAGGTATTATTGGGAATGTTTGATTATAGAAAATTTACCATTTACTAGTAGTTTTATGGGTTTGATTTTAATTCTCACTGTGTGCTATTTCCTGCTTGGAAAAAGGCAGGGACTTATTCATAAAATATAAATGTTCGACTATTTACAACAAGCAGATAACACACAATTAAAATTACGCACAAAAATATTAAACAATTCGTAAAATGCAAATTTTCTTTAATCGTACGTTGTCAGTAATTACTATGAATCCGAAATTATGAAGCGAAAATGATAAAGTTCTGCAAAAGGAGTGAAGCCGAGCCTTAACCTAATACAATACACTGACCAATTTTCCTTTCCTCCTACCTCTGCTTCAGGGGTCAAAACTTCTCCTATCCATTCCCTTCTAAGCTGCTTTCCATAGCCCTGCCTCTTTGCTTCTGTTGCTCTTCGTCTCCTCCCTGAACAATCCAAAACCCTTCTCCAAACAGCCAGCTATCTCCCTGCTTAGCATGTCCCCTAATATCTGCTATATCTGGTCTGTCACACAGTCACTGCCTGCTCACTTCAAGCTGTCTATGAATATGGCTCCCCTTCCCAGCATATCCTCTCATATAACTCACTGGCTGTAACTGCCTTATCATAGCTGATCCNTATGAATATGGCTCCCCTTCCCAGCATATCCTCTCATATAACTCACTGGCTGTAACTGCCTTATCATAGCTGATCCCCTTCCTGACTAGCACTCCTCTAACACCGCCCTTGTCTTGGCCAACTTCACCTTAACATGTTTCAACAACCCCGTTAAGTCCTGTTCCACTTCACCTACTACCTTACGAGATATATCATTTCCTCCCCCATGTATTGCTACCATCTTCACTGCCTCACTTCCCCTTAAGCTTCTAACTCTTTCATTCTGATCCTTTATTTTTGTGGGACGTTTACGAAGGGGAGTTAAGGTGTAAGGATTAGATAGAACTGCCTGTGAACACCACCTATGTTCCTTTCCCCTGCAGTCTCTCTTGTCCCTTGTCTCTCCCTACATTCAATACATCCCTTCTGTTCTGTTTGGCCCACCACCTCCTGNTCCTCTTCCTCGTGTTTTTGTAAGCTCGTTCGCCATATTAAACTCGCATCATCTCTGCACATGGCCGGGCTGACCACCACGTCCTCTGGGTCGTAAAAACGTGTTCGGCGCTCCGGCTACCCGCACATGGGCCCATCGTCGCCCCTCGATTCTGGCATCGAAGTTATTGCTCCGCCCTGCACGTGCTGGAACACTTGGTGGCCCTTGGTCAGCGCACGTCTTTCTTCTGCCTCCGGATATCGCGTCGCTATTATTCTCGCACGTTCGCCAAAAGCTCTCATTATTTATTGCGGTAGCCGGCTCGGGAGACGCAGCTGCTGGTGTGAGCTGAGCTTCCCCTTGTAGCTGCGAGATGCAGCTGCGTCTGTTTTCCTCCGCATGTGGCCCCTACATCACGTGTTCATTCCGCCTCGGAATCCTGGCGTCATTCTTCTAGCACGCTCGCCAAACCCTTAATATTTATTGCGGTAGCCAGCCTGCGAGTTTCGACAGAGTGTGACTTCTGACGAAAAAATATCTTTCGGGGCGCGAGACGCGTCAATCTTGTAAACAACACTTCAAGGTATCTACACAGCTCTCTCCCACCAAACTTTAGGGTTCCATTCCCTATACCATCTGGACTCACTCCCTTGTTACACTTCAATCCTCCTGTTACCTTAGCTATATCATTCTCCCTTACCCTCAA
Organism: Clitarchus hookeri; assembly: GCA_002778355.1. NCBI lineage: Eukaryota > Metazoa > Arthropoda > Insecta > Phasmatodea > Phasmatidae > Clitarchus > Clitarchus hookeri. Next base: position 639,210 of record NQII01000665.1, read on the forward strand.
CTTCTGTACATCCTACTTTTCACCTCACTTTCTCTTTGCCAATCATCTCCCCATCGGTTTCATACGAACCCTTGTACTACCTGATTCTGTGTTCTTCCACCATCCCTGTATTTGTCTACACTATCTCTTCATGCTTTTTATATGCCGTCCATAATTTCTTTGGGACAAATGTCTCCAACATTCGCTCTACGATTCTTCTCAATTCATTCCACAAGCTGCAACACTTTTTACCTTGGCCCACTGCTCAAACCTATTCCTCAAGAAATTTCTGTCCCCTACTTGTTTCCCCACCTAAACTGCCATATTACTCTAACCCTAGGATCCTCTATCCTCGACTTTCCAATCCTATTTCCACCATCGGAATATCGTGATCACTGATGTTATCTAAGACTACTGAACCAGTTATGGCATTCCCGGGCCTAACCAACACCACATCCAGCACTGCCCCAAAATCTTCTCCATTACTTCTTGCGTTTCTACTGCCTGAACGAAGCCTCTGTTCACTAACTATGATGCCATCCTCTGAATCATGTTGCCCAGCCGCCTCAGCTCCCTCTAACACTTCGCACCCGGTATGTTCAAGTCCCCTGCCACAACTGCCCAATGCCTGGCCCTCAGTTTACCAATCCTTTCCTCGACCTCCTCTATTGCCTGCAACCCTAACCTGTACACTGCTAGCAATCTGAAGCTTCTACCACTTCCCCTTATCTCAATTGCCATCGCCTCGACCACATCCAAGGCCTCAAAGTCCTCTCTTAAGTACACCAATATTCCCCCTCCTTTCCTGTCCCTTTCTCTTCTGTAGATTTTACACTAGTCTTGTGGACATTAAGTATCTAACACTTCCTCACTAAGCCATGTCTCCGCTGCTACAACTACGTCTGCCCCATATCCTTCGACCATTCCCCATAAGCTATCCTACTTTTTGTATAAGCATCTACAATTAACCACCATTAAGGCCCGGCTTCACCCCTTTTGCAGAAATTCGTCGTTTTTATAGCATCATTTCAGTTTCAGAGGTATTATTGGGAATGTTTGATTATAGAAAATTTACCATTTACTAGTTGTTTAATATGTTTGTTTTTAATTCTCACTGTGTGCTATTTCCTGCTTGCAAAAAGGCAGGGACTTATTCATAAAATATCAATGTTCTCGACTATTTACAACAAGCAGATAACATACAATTAAAATTACGCACAAAAATATTAAACAATTCGTAAAATGTAAATTTTCTATAATCGTACATTGTCAGTAATTACTATGAATCCGAAATTATGAAGTGAAAATGATAAATTTCTGCAAAATGAGTGAAGCCGAGCCTTAACCTAATACAATCCACAGACCAATTTCCTTTCCTCCTACCTCTGCTTCAGGGGTCAAAACTTCTCCTATCCATTCCCTTCTAAGCTGCTTTCCATAGCCCTGCCTCTTTGCTTCTGTTGCTCTTCGTCTCCTCCCTGAACAATCCAAAACCCTTCTCCAAACAGCCAGCTCTCTCCCTGCTTAGCATGTCCCCTAATATCTGCTATATCTGGTCTGTCACACAGTCACTGCCTGCTCACTTCAAGCTGTATATGAATATGGCTCCCCTTCCCAGCATATCCTCTCATATAACTCACTGGCTGTAACTGCCTTATCATAGCTGATCCCCTTCCTGACTAGCACTCCTCTAACACCGCCCTTGTCTTGGCCAACTTCACCTTAACATGTTTCAACAACCCCGTTAAGTCCTGTTCCACTTCACCTACTACCTTACGAGATATATCATTTCCTCCCCCATGTATTGCTACCATCTTCACTGCCTCACTTCCCCTTAAGCTTCTAACTCTTTCATTCTGATCCTTTATTTTTGTCCCTGCAAATGCTTCCCCTCAATTCCACATTCCTAATGATAGAACTGCCTGTGAACACCACCTATGTTCCTTTCCTCTGCAGTCTCTCTTGTCCCTTGTCTCTCCCTACATTCAATACATCCCTTCTGTTCTGTTTGGCCCACCACCTCCTGCTCACACCATGTACCCACACTATCCCTTGTCTGTTGCCTTCCCACCTTGCGCTGCCTAGATCTCCCTGCTTGTTGCCGTCCACTGACTACCCTCTCCATACTGTTTGTTGCTACCTACCTCAAGCTTCTCTAACCTACTTCTCCACTTCAACCTCCCTTGTCTTCTGTACCTTGGCTCGGAGTGTACCCCGCTCTCCACTAGCCTCTGATAGTTCCTTCTCTAATTTCTCCAACCTCCCAGCTAAGTTACTCATGTACACCTCACTATTAACCACTTCCTCAATCCTCTTGAAGCTGTGTTTCATCTCCCTCTCTCTCTCCTGTAAATCGACTCCACAACATTCCCTCATCCCATGTTGGTCCTGGTGTTCCTCCTCAATATTTCCCATAACCAATCACCCCTCAACACATTGCCCTCTCTACGGACTGTGTTTCCTTCCCAGTTTGCTGCCCTACGCCACAACCATAGTTACCTCACTCCCACCCTCCACAGCCATAGTTACCTCACTCCCCCACAGCTATAGTTACCTCACTCCCCCCACAGCTATAGTTACCTCATTCCCACACCCCACAGCCATAGTTACCTCATTCCCACACCCCACAGCCATAGTTACCTCACTCCCACCCCCCACAGCCATAGTTACCTCACTCCCCCACAGCTATAGTTACCTCACTCCCCCCACAGCCATAGTTACCTCACACCCCACAGCCATAGTTACCTCATTCCCACACCCCACAGCCATAGTTACCTCACTCCCATCCCCCACCACCACATTCACTCTACACCCATTCATTGCCTACAGTTAATACGAAAAAGGAACCAAACACAATCACCCGAGGATGGAAGTGGATTGCAGCTTCCAAAACATGACTTTTTGCTGTTTATGAGATATACTGTATTTTATACTTTTCGCTNAACACAATCACCCGAGGATGGAAGTGGATTGCAGCTTCCAAAACATGGCTTTTTGCTGTGTATGAGATATACTGTATTTTATACTTTTCGCTGTTTTGTGTTTCATACGTAAATTTTGCTGCTGTCATCTAGTTACATATGTACTGTCATTGTTGTTTTTGTGACATCCATTGAAAGACTGGAGCATTATAACTTTTTAATCTATTTATGTATGGCCTGAATTTTGTTCCAAATCTGTTGCAGTGTGACTTCCTGCTGTTTTTATTTTGCTTATTGTTTTGGCTGTATGTGTCTTGTTATAGTCATGCTGAGCTCGTTTCTGGATCGCTCATTGTCTAATTGGATCATTGTCTCTTGTTCCATGTATGGTATGTGCTTGTTTAACACCACCTTTTTACTCCATTTTTGTTCCTCATCCATATATTGTGTTATTTATTTTCTTTTTTGGTTCCTTTATTGTCCAATCAAATTTTGGATTCATTTCTACCACACTAGGGCCTATCATTATTTATGTTCAAAAATAACATCATTGCTTAGAATACGTTACAACACCTGGCAACACATTTTTAGTGAAAAATCACATACCAATTTAAATGAATACNATCATTGCTTAGAATACGTTACAACACCTGGCAACACATTTTTAGTGAAAAATCACATACCAATTTAAATGAATACGTTGAATTTGTAAAACAAAATCAACACCATGCAAAAATGATAGACTTTCATAAACCCCTAAGTTACAATTCACATATAAACAGGTAAAATGTCAGAAAAAGAATCACAATAACCCACAAATGCTATAAAATCACATATTTTATCCCGTCGTTTTCTAAAATTACGTCCTGAGCTAAGAGGACCACTTGCACTAAGGCAGTGTCCGAGTGGGCACTTTTAGTTTTCAAAAATGTCATGTGACCCAAATTAGTAGACTAAAATGATTATGTATTTGGTATTTTAGTATGCAATGGAACTTGATAAATTACCAAATAACAACCATCGTTGAACACATGACTATTGACGGCATCCAAGGTGAACGCTACTAAATAATGAAATACTGATATACTAAATGGTCAATTTAAATATGGCATAAGCTATATTGGAATAAGAATTACTGTCTCTTACAGTTTAAACTAGCAGAGGGTAGTGGACTAATAACGTTTCTTCCCATTATGCTAGTACAGTAGTTGAACCCTCATTTTATTAATTTAAACCAGCATAATATCTGACTTTTGCCTGCAATAGTATTTCATAGTGCATATATAATTTCCCTAGTTGAATATGGGTTGTAACAATGTTAAGAATTATATAAATTTAGGCTTGTGTAACAAATTGTACAATTCAACTCAGGCTCAACATGCCTAGGTCCGTACTTGAGTTCTAAAACTACATGTTCAATATAGAAGTGCTGTAGTTCAATGGAATAAATAAAATAAGAAATGTTATCAATGTTAGATCAATGAATCAAAAGAATGTGCACACACTTACTTGTGTTTTTTTGTACAGATTATGTCCAGAAGAAACACAAAAAATAGGGTATTACCCATTATCATAATTTTAAAAAGGTTTAATGAAAATAAAAAAATGTAGCAAGACTGACACAAACTGCAAGTAGGCTGTACCAACCAATTTGACATTCAAATGCCATTCTATAGATTCATTAACTTTAAATGACATCACTTAATACAAAATTACAAAAGAAGACTAAACCAGTCTCATGAGCTGAGTTTACTGATAGGCATTTAACATGTCAATGAAAATAACATGAAAAACCAGTAAAAATACAAATACAGATGACAACAGTGAGACCAAACATAGCACTCAGGTCTCACATGCACTTCGCATCTAACTACGCTAAAGAGTAAGTTACATTTTCCATGCAGAGAACTGTAGGATAAACTGTGCAAATACCAACACATGCTAGGAGTGGAAAAAATTAGCAATTTCCTAACCTATGTATAAAAAAAACTTACATAAATTTTTTAAAATAATTTTTAAGATAGTAGGCCTAATTTTCAGAAATATANATCATTGCTTAGAATACGTTACAACACCTGGCAACACATTTTTAGTGAAAAATCACATACCAATTTAAATGAATAAGTTGAATTTGTAAAACAAAATCAACACCATGCAAAAATGATAGACTTTCATAAACCCCTAAGTTTCAATTCACATATAAACAGGTAAAATGTCAGAAAAAGAATCACAACAACCCACAAATGCTATAAAATCATGTATTTTATCCAGTCGTTTTCTAAAATTACATCTTGAGCTAAGAGGACCACTTGCACTAAGACAGTGTCCGAGTGGGCACTTTTAGTTTTCAAAAATGTCATGTGACCCAAATTAGTAGACTAAAATGATTATGTATTTGGTATTTTAGTATGCAATGGAACTTGATAAATTACCAAATCACAACCATCGTTGAACACATGACTATTGACGGCATCCAAGGTGAACGCTACTAAATAATGAAATACTGATATACTAAATGGTCAATTTAAATATGGCATAAGCTATATTGGAATAAGAATTACTGTCTCTTACAGTTTAAACTAGCCGAGGGTAGTGGACTAACGTTTCTTCCCATTATGCTAGTACAGTAGTTAAACCCTCATTTTATTAATTTAAACCAGCATAATATCTGACTTTTGCCTGCAATAGTATTTCATAGTGCATATATAATTTCCCTAGTTGAATATGGGTTGTAACAATGTTAAGAATTATATAAATTTAGGCTTGTGTAACAAATTGTACAATTCAACTCAGGCTCAACAGGCCTAGGTCCGTACTTGAATTCTAAAACTACATGTTCAATATAGAAGTGCTGTAGTTCAATGGAATAAGTAAAATAAGAAATGTTATCAATGTTAGATCAATGAATCAAAAGAATGTGCACACACTTACTTGTGTTTTTGTTTTTTTGTACAGATTATGTCCAGAAGAAACACACAAATAGGGTATTACCCATTATCATAATTCTAAAAATGTTTAATGAAAATGAAAAAAATGTAGCATACTGACACAAACTCCAAGTAGGCTGTACCAATCAATTTTACATTCAAATGCCATTCTATAGATTCATTAACTTTAAATGACATCACTTAATACAAAATTACAAAAGAAGACTAAACCAGTCTCATGAGCTGAGTTTACTGATAGGCATTTAACATGTCAATGAAAATAACATGAAAAACCAGTAAAAATACAAATACAGATGACAACAGTGAGACCAAACATCTAACTACGCTAAAGAGTAAGTTACATTTTCCATGCAGAGAACTGTAGGATAAACTATGCAAATACCAACACATGCTAGGAGTGGAAAAAATTAGCAATTTCCTGACCTATGTATAAAAAAAACTTACATAAATTTTTTAAAATAATTTTTAAGATAGTAGGCCTAATTTTCAGAAATATANACCTATGTATAAAAAAAACTTACATAAATTTTTTAAAATAATTTTTAAGATAGTAGGCCTAATTTTCAGAAATATATTTTCCAGCATCTTTTCCCATTATTTCATGTAAGTTGTTAAACTATATAATTAAATATTCTGCACTGAAAAATTATTCGGAGAAAATGTTTGATTTCATAATATTGCAAAATAATGTTTTTTAATTTTTGAGATATTTAGTGGTTTTTGTGAATGACAGGTTTTTGTAGACGATAGGAAATTTTTGGTTGTACGCCAGTTCTGCTGTGCAGAAAGCAATGAAGTTTCAACTAATGAAACTATTTCATTAAGTATAATTAGTACTCCTTTTTACACTGGAAGACATTTGGAAATTATAAAGTGACATGACAGATACACATAAATGATACAGTAGTTAGGTCCTAAACACTAATGGGTACCTCATTAAGTTGAATTAGACACCCACCATGTTGGCGATATGTCGCTGTAGTCGCCCCAGCGAATGGAATAGTGCCCAGCCACGCTTGAATGGAATGTCGTCACACTTATACTTTATACAGACCATGTGAGTAACGGTCAAGGACAGAATGGGGGAGAAACAAGATATCAGCATTTTGAATTGTGGCCAGAGCTACGGGGCCCTCCTTCAACATCATGCAGGCACTGGGCGTTCTAGAGGCCACCATGCCAAGAGTGCACCGTAAGTTCATTGATTAGGTAAAAGCATCGCTGCCAGGGACAACTACCATGGTGTACAGCGTATCAATGACAATGGTCATCATCTGCTAGTTCTGTTGGTAACGGCAGACTGACAGGCCACAGTGCAGAAGATCACTGGACCACGACTACCTGTGAGCAGCCACAGCATCCAGAACCACCTCCTCGCTATGGGACACAGAAGCAGCTACCTCACTGTGGTACCACTGCTCACCGTACGTCACAAGACTTGGTGATTACGATCAGCGCGGGAACACCGCCACTGGACCCTCCAAGCATGGAAAAAGGTTGCCCAGATCGATCAGCCTAAATAGGTACACACCGATGGCATGATACGAGCGTGTCTCCAAGCACATGACGTGATGACTGCCTCGTGTCTGCAGTGTACAGTTCAGGCCGGTGGTAGTATCCTTGTGTGGGGACTGTTCAGTGGAATGAAATGAGTCCCCTGGCACACGTGCCATCGTCCCTCACTGGTGAATGATACGTAGATCTGCTGGCAGATCATGTGCACCAATTTCTACGCTTACAACAAGAAAATGCAACAACCCACCGCCCCAGAATTGTGACCGAGCGGTTGGATGAACATTACACGGACTCAGGTTGCTTGCCTGGCCTCGAAGTCACCCAACCTCAATACAATTGAACGCATCTTGGACGCTGTCGAGAGGGATGGGAGCGCCGCAAATCCTGCTCCAGGCGATCTCGGTGCATTGTGCGAGTATGCGCAGTGGTCGTGGATCAGTACGACTCTTGATCGCTTTTGGTGCCTTGTGGAGTTCATGCTATGCTGCATCATTGCCAGTACAGTCATTGTGGCACCTCTCGCTGCACGTTACTACACAGGTATTTCTAACTGCTCATCAGAGTATACATATTATAATAAATACAATTTAAATAATTAAAAATAATGTAACCAAGGAATAAAATGCATAAAATTTAACATTACATAAACACATTCATGTTATAAATTTATTAAAATCTTGAATATAAAATCTACGTATTTTCAAGAATTTTCTACACTTTTTAATAAAGTTAGTAGTTCTGTTAACTACTTGTGTCATTTGTATGAGTCCTGCAATAGGTCTATGTAAAGGAAATCCTGAGTAACATACACCTGAAATGAAAATAATATATTTTAACATTCATACAACTCCAAAATTATAGAAAGGAAGTAAAAATATTAAGTATGTGTCAACATAATGTAAAACTGTTACTTTTTCCCCCATACTTATGGGTTTTTTTTTGTAATTTCATATTTTCCCCCAATAAAGTTAGATTAAGTTCTTCAAAATTCCATCACAAACTAATGAGCAAGGGAAAGAAAACCTAATACAGCAACAACTAATTTTCATACTGTTGCTGCTTACTTTACGGAAAACTACAATATTCATTATTTATATGTCTAATATATATATATTATTTTTTTTTTTTTTCACTCAAAAATGTTATACCCAAGGTTTTATTTATCTGATTTTTTCAAAATGTGTTTGATGATCCTCAAGACTATTGGTGTGTTGCGAAAATGGCTGTAATTCAATTAAGAATAACTGCTGTTTTGAAGGAAACGTCGCAGACCTCAGCTTGTTGAAATTCAGGTGGGCTTTGTGATATGTCCTGTGGAAATAGTACAGAAAACATACATTGTATAGGTGTTCAGAGGCTTTATTTACACGTATCGCCATGATGTGTTTCTCATAATATGATCGAGTTAGTGACATCGATAAAAGTGAATCAAAATTGTGTGTTTGCTTTACTGTTACTCAAAATGCTGTAAACAAATAATAAGAGAGAATTGTTGGTTGGTGTAACCATTTCAGTACAATTTACAGTTTCTTGAGAATAAGCATTTATGGATTGCGGTTCGTGCTGAGCCATTGATGGTTCTTTGCTATTTTTACAGTAATTATTGTGTTGAGTTATAAGTGTTTGTGGAGCTACGTTTTGTTACAATGGAAGGTGAACATACCCTGTAACTGCTGATTGGTTAATCAGTTTAATGGGCTGAACATAGTTGTATGTAGTATAAAGGGCTTAACATCTCGTTAGCAGTGAGGTCATTAGAGGCGGATGTATATACATAGTTGTATGTTAGCGTGAAATTGCAGTGCTTGCGTACCATCATCAGTTAGCCATGTCTAATACACAAGACCTAATCAAAATATGCCTAACTTCTCGACATAGAATCACAGGGGAGGTGGAGGTGCCGACGTGCCACCAGTGCTGGAATAGTTAAGGGCAATAAGGACTCCCAAGAATCACTGCTTTTTTGAAGGTTAACGTCTGAGAGATATAGAAACAGTATATTTTTCATTTGAAATGTTTACCTTGTTGAAATTTACGAGAAAGTTGTAATACGTCCCGTGGAAATAGCATAAAAATATATTTATAATATGAGGCGTTCCCAGCCTCTGTTTACATGTACGAAATACCATGTTATGTGTGTCCTACAATGCTGTAGTTACGTAAACAAATGTGAATCAAGTCACCTGTCTGCTGTGATTTTAACCCTTGCCTAGTGGATGGTAATATGGCGGTGTGTGCGGTTTATGGCGAGTGGAGGGTTGCTGCGCACGTGTGGTGTTCCGTCTGATTTGACAGTACGGAGGCTTGTGATTTACGAACGGAGGATGCCACTACGAGTGCTTCTGTGGCTATCAGTCAGCTACGTGGCGCGTGTCACCTGGACGCATACGAATTTGCTGAATTAACATTGTCTAAGGTCGTTATTGTTCGATTATTTAGTAGATCATAGTGTATTGTAGTGTGAGGTAAGGTGCAACTCGTGCGCGACAGTTGTTGAATTGGCAGAGGATAGCAATTTTTTCCGTTGTCAAATGTCTGTTAGGGCATGTGCTGGGAAAAAAATTATAAAAAGGTGCTACGTAACTTTAAGAAATCTTTTCGGCAAGGCACATGGTTTGGAAAAGTAATTTGTCTGTTAGGGTAAATTGATGTATAATTTATTTGTAATTCCTCATTCTAGCACCATGTTATTAAGCAGAATCTGTCGTGATAGTGTACCTACCGTTGTGGATTTGTCGTTCTTTTGTCGCGAGGTGATGGGTGACTGGTGTATGCATGAGACGAGGGGTAAAACTGGGGGAATGGGCTCATTGATACAGACGAGGAAAAATTTAGGAAAAGAAAGTCTAATCAGGGGCATAACGTCCAGAGGCAGTGGATTTTCTGCAGAATCGAGATATACTAATTATACATTTCTCGTTCCAGTCTAGGAACATACAAGCAGGACACTCGTGTGAGTGATCAAGGAATTCCCAGAGCCAGAAACAACAATTATAAGTCACTGTTGGCACACTTTTATAATTGCCTCTCAGACAATGACTATGAACATCTTCAAGTGAATCATTGTATTAATTTTGTTGATCCCAACACACGGCCGAACATCCAAGAGCGTGTGTGACGAGACGTGCTGCACAGTCTTCCTCGGTACAGCAGGAAGACACCACACTTCATCGGGTACTTGGCAGGGTTCATGTTTCACCGCCGGTGCCCCGACGAACGTATGCGTATGAATCATTTCCTACTCGCCATGGAGTTGTATCCGGCACCAATCTAGACGAGTGCGGTAATATGAAATACATTGAACAGGTAATTATCCAGAGTAGCTGCTTTCCTGAAGGAAACGTACTAGACCAACAAAAGTAGCATTAATGGGTTCTGCACAGCTTACCTTGTTCATATCCAGGAGGGCGTAATGTTAAAATAAGTAGAACGTATTAAATAAAATAGTTAAAAGTACGAGCAGTTCGCAGCTTTGTTTACGTCGGACGCCATGATTTTTGGTAAGTAATGCATTAGTAACGTGAACAAATGTGCATTGTGCCATCACATTACTGGCTGTGGGTCTGTAGACGCCATCATCACGGAATTTTAGTAGCAGTTGAGAAGTGAGACAGTGCGGTTGTGTTTTTGCGGCCATGAGTTGTGACGTCCGAATCTGACCCTGCGAAGGCTTGTGATTCAAAAATAGAGGGTGCAAGAACGAGTGCATCTGTGTGTAATATTCGCCTATGTGGCGGGTGTTACTTGGATGTTTTTGTAGAACGTGGTTTTTTTTGTAGAGTGAGGTAAGGTGCACAACAGTTGAATGGGTCTACGACAGTGGAATTGTACCCGTCGTCTACCTAGGTTAGTAAACTTCCATACTTCCAGCGTGTTTTGCTGTTACTTTAAAACCCTAAAATCCTAGATTATACTAAATTCCTAGGTTAGATTAACACTCTACAATCCTAGGTTGGATTAAAACCCTACAATCCTAGGTTATATTAAAACCCAACAATCCTAGGTTAGTTTAAAAATGTAAAATAGTGATTCTCTCATCGTGGGGTTAGGTTCTGTTAGGTGGGCACATATTACGAAATTAGTCATACGTTAATGCACCTAGTATATTCGTGATCTGCGTAATTAGTAAAGTGGAAATATACAACTTTTCGGCTTTTTTTATTTACAGAAAAGTCGCTACTCTGGATAATTACCCATCAAACATTATCATTTATTATGATCATTGCGACTGATTTGTGACTCTTTCTTGTAACTTTTCTGATGGGCTATGACTTGTTGGTATGCCCAACACCCGTGATCCACCTTCAAACCTAGTCCCCCCCGCACAGTTCAAGCATAGCCACACATTAGGTACACAGCAAAGCCAGCAGGGGAGTAAACCCCCAAAACAGTGATTCAAAGATCGCCAGCAAATTTTTGTAGGTATCGAACGCTTAGTGCTCGAACAGCTGCAAAAACTGAAATTTGTAGTAAAAGAATACCAGGGTGTACATGTGCTGATATACGATAGCACACACATCTGCAGTGATTCAACAATCGTGAAGTTCTATAAAGTTAGGTTGGGTACAACCACTCATTTGACATCATTTGTACGAGTTTTACCCTGCATCTTGAACTTCCTAGCCCTCTCCACTGTCGCGTTTAGCAGAATGTACTGCGAATATCGCGACGCCGCTGTAAAAATCGTGCCCAGTATGGTTATTAATGTCGATTCTTACAATTTCTACAGATGTTTTTTTTTTAAGTAGCTATTTTTAATTTAAAAAATTTGTATTCAGCATGGTTAACGTAGATTTTGGTAATTATCTAGTTTAGGGGCTTTTCTGAAAAACACAATAAAAATTTAAAATTATGATATATTTCTACTCTACTAATGATGCAGAACACGAATATACTAGGGGCATCGCTTTAAAATAAGTGCAACATATTTTTAAAAATTGAACAAGTTTGTGAGATGACTGTTTCTGACAGTTTGTTTACGTTTATGAACGAAACGTTTTATGCCAACAAAAGTTGTTTTAATGAATTCAGCATAGCTTACCTAGTTGATATTGAAGCGGCCGTAGTGTTAAAATAAGTAGAACATATTAAAAAAAACTTGCGAAATATGTTTGTTTGTGTCTATTAACGTCAGAGGAATTATACCAGCCCCCTACCTAGGTGAGTCAATTTACATTCTTTTGGTGTGTTTTACGGTTCCTTTAAATCCCTGCAATCCTACATTCGTATTTTAGTGTAAAACCCAAACATCCTAGGTTAGTGTAAAACCCAAACATCCTAGGTTAGTATAAAACCCAAACATCCTAGGTTAGTGTAAAACCCTACTATCCTAGGTTAGTTTAAAACCCTAACATCATAGGTTAGTGTAAAACCCAACAATCCTAGGTTAGTTTAAAAATGTAAAATAGTGATTCGCCCATCGTGGGGTTAGGTTTTGTTAGGTTAGGTGGGCACATATTACGAAATTAGTCGGACGTTAATGCCCCTAGTATATTCGTGTTCTGCATCATTAGTAGAGTAGAAATATATCATAATTTTAAATTTTTATTGTGTTTTTTAGAAAAGCCCCTAAACTAGATAATTACCTAGATTTTTTTTTTCCCCACAATTTTTGCCCGTTTTTATTAAAGGGTGTTGGGGATACTTAGGAATCACCACCATGCCATTGTTTTCCTCTTAACTTGCGAGCACAACCTGAGTGTTCAAGCTGCCGGCCTGCAGAAAAGAAAACGTATTCTCTAATAAACTTGCACTAATGCCTCTTTTTCTGTACACTGTGTGATCTGCCGGATGAAAATCAAAACGGACATTGCGTTAATCGAACCGCGATTGCAAAAATACGATGCATTAAAAAAAAGTGCTCTTAGTAACATGAACTACTCCACAAAAGAAAATGCTGTTACGTACCTCACGTCTTCATTCGCATAACCTCTCCTCGAGTAGCGAGTGGTATTGCGCGCTGTTAACAGCTGCTACGATTTAGTTACATGAGATACACTTCCCTCGCCGTCAAACTAATATAACACGCACAAAAGTTCGCACCCTTGTTTAACCACACGTAAAGAACTTCACTTCGTTCCTTTATTTTAAACTCGCAAACTACGACGGGAATTATTCGCTACTACTATTCAGTAGCGTTAGAATAAACACACCGATGCATGTCAACATAGCGAGACATTCAAATTACGCCTGGCTGCAAATCACGTCTAGAAGCACACAAACATTCAAAACAAACGTCAAGTGAAACATCAGTCGCATAGCCAACTCACTACACAGAAAATCCCACAGCATAAGGTTGCCACACAAATATCATTTAAAGGTAATATCGTAATTATACGAAAATTAACTCNCAGAAAATCCCACAGCATAAGGTTGCCACACAAATATCATTTAAAGGTAATATCGTAATTATACGAAAATTAACTCAAAAACAGAAGTATTCAATTCGCTCTTCGAAACTCTTCAATTTCAACCACACATATAGGTCCATGAGATTGTTATTGAAATTCGTTAGCTCCACATCACACTTATTGTAAGACCTTTCCAAAAATTTAAACAGGCGCACTAGTGTCATAAGGGAATTTGTTACTTCGCATGAATAATTTTTTTATTCAATTCGACCAATTTAATACACAAAGTGTTAACATACATTTGAATGGGTTAGATTTGAATTAAGTTGTAAATCAGGTATCTGAATATAAAAAAAATATATACTCTACACAAAAGAATAATAATAGCAACAACTGGTAAAATAACAGGGGCAGTTGAATTGGGTTGTAGTGGCATATACCCATCGTGGCTAATTACAATATCTTCTACCTGTAAATGGAAAAGTACATACATTTACAAATCTCAGTAATCAATAACATTGTATTACAAAAATATGAATTTAGAACTCCCATCAATTTAAGCCACGATGAAGGACATTTCATGCCACCTTCCCATAAATAAAATAAAAGTATTTTCCATGTACAAAACCCTACCATAAAAAAATTTGTAATGGGTTAAACTTGCTACATTTAACATCCATTAAAAAAATAATTAATATTAATATCTTAACATCTATGTATATCATTTACAATGTACAACTAGAAAATGCATCAGCATGCCTTCATTTATCACACTTCTAAAATTACTGCTAAGAAAAAAAAAACATATTACCATACCATGAAGAAATTCACACAGCACAGCCTCCTGCCTTACAGACCGTGTGAAACACCGCACGTCCACCGCATCAGCCAACACCAGTATGCCCTCAGTGCACAATGCAGTGCCACGTGGACTGTAGTGTGAGATCAGATGAGTACAGAATAGTGCTGCATAACTACATACCGACCCCTTCCTCAAAGTGAGCGAAAGTGCTTAATTATGCGTATTACAAATTCAAATATTTTCACCTTAGCTGTTTCAACTTCATTTCATGCTATTCCACATTTATATTATATTTGTTCATGAGCAATGTAATATTATGTATGTATTTATTCATGTTTTATGCAAGGATTGAAATCAATTTATCTGCATTAGTGTTTTGGTTCAACATAAATTAGTGCAGCGCGAGCCACGTGCCGCCATAGTCCACGCCTCTCGAGCTCGCCAGAGTCAATTGCAGTGCAGTGTCTCAAAGGAACGACATAAACCCCGTCGCACTCCAGGTGCTTTCACGTTTTCGTGCCATTCCTCTTTGGCTGCGATAGTCTGATGTAACTTACTATAATCTGTTATTTTCGGCAACCGGAGAAGTCACCCCTTATTCCCAGGGAATAGCATATTCTGGGGAAGCTTAACACACCAGTAGTTCATTGTTGTGCACACCTGTGTATTTGCAAAGTTTTGCCTATCCGGCGCGGCCGCAGGCAAGAAAACGTATAAATTTTTTACCCAGAGTGATGTAAAGTTTTATGCAAGAGTAATTCCACACAAATTTTCAGACTTTGTGTATTCATTTCAAGCACTGTCTTCGCGCGTGTCGGGGTCGAAGTCCCGTACAACTCGCTTTCACTGTAATTTCATGTACTCTGCCTTAATAACCAGCATGCTCAACGCCGAGCTTTTATCAATAAAACGCATGCGGGTCAGCCTGAATAGGCTCACTTAATTCCAATATAAGTATCAGACGTAGGGAACACCTGGTTTTCCTGTCCAAGGGGTCTCTTCCAATAATTTCACCTAGGGACTGCATATGTCTGGGCGAATGGCCCGCCTTACCCTAAGATCATCAACATCATCAACAATCGACACAGTCTGCCGATGGTGTCTAGCGCCTAGTCGAGTATCAAACTCCAAACCCATCTAACAATGTTTTTCACCACACTTCAAAACTTCAATTTACCCAATTCCACCCAGCCAATACATGTTATTGGCACCCAAATTTATGGAGAATTTAAGCAGCTTTAATTGTCGCACTTCCGTGTGGCATACCTTTCCCTGGTCATTCGTCACATTTTTTGACCCAGAAAACCTCAAAATCTGCAGTCACTTCAACTGCTCTCTTAGCAATTTTCTCACCTATTACCCTCCACCCCAAAAACATCACGAACATGCCAGGTTCAGTATGGCCAACCTGGGACAACTCTCTGATGCCAGCTAGATGCCAGAATGATACTCAAAGATGCCACACCACATGGCATAAAAGCATGCCAAAATCAGCCCTGCAGTCACCATTAAATCGACAGTGCAGGGTACGTGCAGTGAGTCGGGCATAACAGGACAGCGAGGTGTCACCGCACCTTCTCCTCCAGTGTCATCAACTGAGCAGCAAAGTGGGCAGGTGCACCTGCACTTACCCCTCCCATGCTTCAGCACATCAGATGGGAGAATCGAATGGTGCAGCGGGCTGTGTGTGCAGCAGCCCGTACCCCTTCCCCCTCCGGGTGTTACACCCCGTCAAGCATGCGCAGGGAGGTCAGCCGTGAGGGGTGTGCCATTGCCTTGAACCCCACTACTGGGTTCGGCTGTCATGCCACGACCGTCAACAATGACTAACCTGACACCTGTAGGCGTCCCGACATGTCTGTGTATGCACATCCACAGGATGTAGTGGCCAAGTACGTATTTGGCACAACATATTGTAAGTGCGTTCGTAAAACGAGCCCAACGAACAACTGTGCTGCGAACAACAGCAAACACAAGGACTGCTCCGATATGGCCAGTGCAAAATTTAAAGTTTTGGACAATACCAGTAAACAAAATTCAAACATTCAGCTCCCAATCAATAGAATTTTGTGTACCAGTATACTGTACACGGGCCAAGGTATCCCTACTCTCCAGTGTACTTTTTGCCTACAGTATAACCATTTAATGTGCCTAACCGTGACCGAACCTAGGACCATACAAAACCGGAACTTTCAGTGCTCACAGTAACACAGCAATAACAATCAATTGAACACTTCATCAGTGTACAAAGATTAATTAACCAATACAGACTGTCAACAAACAAATGCAATGTCACAACCCAGTGTGTCTAGAGGGCGAAAGTAATGATGTGTTGAAATGCAGGGAGTGTGCATTGCATATACACGGACAGTGTTTACAACCTGACAAGAGCCTGAAAGTATAAGACAGCAAATTTACATATCGGCAATGTACCGTAATGGCAGACACTGCACCGCAACTGCCACACGCTAACCGCACACACATCGCAAATGTAACCAAAGCAGAGCTGCCCGCTCATTCCACACCCCGCCAGCCGGCCTTGACTTCAGCAACCTATCCGTCTCCTTCCACCTACCCCTTACATACCTACACTCGCCACCTACTTTACCATGCATGCCTTCCCCCAAAATATGATTCCAGTGCTTCCAACTCATGCAACACAATTTCTGGAACCAAACCCGGTGACATAATTTCCCATGCCCAACTTGGTTCTACCAACTCCAAGCACATGGCCAAAAAGTAGCAGAAGGTAATACCAAACCACTGTCACCATCCCAACCCTTGTGCCAGGACCAACCAGTGTTACCACGACCTCGCGATTCCATTAGGTACCCACATTTGTGGGATCACCTACAGAGGACCCATCTACGTTCCTGAGTGACTTTACATCACACATGCAATGCTTTGGGGTATGCATGAAGGAGTGGCCTAGCTAAGTTGGAGCGTAGCTCTCCGAGGAAGCACATTCCTGGTGGCAATCTATCAATCATTACAGTCTACAGCGGGAGGAGTCCCTCCATGCTTTCCAGTTTAGCTTTGGAGGAGCATTCACATTACCTCAAGCAAAAATCAAACTGACGTTAGAAGAGCCACAGCCAACGGACAAACTAACCACATTTATCATCAGAAAAATACATCCTGTCAGATCTTTCCACCCGCACCTGACCGAGTGCGAAGTGCTCGAAGTGGTGCGAAAACAGTGCACCCAGAGTACTGTGCCACATTGATACCACTGCTTAATAGCAGCCTCGATGAACTCATGCACGCTGTGATAATCTTTGAGGGAATTCTGTGCCAGCCACGTCGCGAATGGGAAACGAGTGCCGCGCGATGGAACCACGAGCAACGTCAGGACAGTGAGAAGGCACAGGATGTAATGCAAAGCAGTGCTGAAATAGATTCTTTCGGTCAACAATAGGACAAAAATTACAGCACAGATAACAGTGCAGCAAAAATTACTGCTGCAAGTGACAACAAAAACAATAGTGCAGGAAGAAGTGTGGGAAACAAAAACATGCCGTTATTGTGACAGTCAGGAATACAACTGACACAGTGTATGCCCTAACATTCTCCACCTCAAACAAACAAACAACCAAACCGGTAACAGTTTCCCGAGAAACGGGAANAAGGTAATATCGTAATTATACGAAAATTAACTGGGGTAGAGGAGCCGGAGGTTCCCGATGCCCAAGTCCCGGAAAATATTACCAACTTGACCCAGCAACAAGCACTAATTCACCAGGATAGTGCAGTCATTCGCAGTTCATCCGCATTATAGTGTTTATTAATGGTCACCATTGCCACATGTAAATATACTCTGCTGTCTCATGTAACGTCATACAGCCTAGTTTCGTAAATCATTCAGGTATCACTCCAGCCGCTCACATAATTCGTTTAGCCACAAATCAGCACACCAGTACCGCATTAGTTTAAGCCACAGTGACAGTTCGCATACATGCCCTAGAAACAATAACCACAGCAGATGTTACTCTGGGCATTAGGGAAGATGCCATCCATGGTGTACCGTGGCTTACTGAACAAAATACCATAGTTGAACCGGCTCCTTGACAAGCGCCGAGACGTGTTTGCGGTACACGACGCCCTTTATCGAACCATAGTAACTGAGAATGCCATACCACTTGTACAATACAGGCCTATATATACTCAGCTATGTAGTTATTTACCGCACCAAGCGAAAATTATTAAATAACAAATTCAAGAAATGTTGAATGACAGTATTATTGATCCAACAAACAGCGACTTCAATTCCACCATAACACTGGCACCTAAAAATTATTACACATGGAGATTTTGTGTAGATTTAAGCCAGTGAACCAAGTGACACATAGTGCCTTACCACCATGCACCTACATCAAAGATGCCTTATATCCTTAAGACAAGTCAAGGTCATGTCATCCCTTGACCTCAAGAGTGGATATTGGCAACAGTCCATCAAGCTTGGAGACCATGGCAAGACAGTTTACACGACCTCCGACAGCAGGCATTTTCAGTTCTGTGCCATATTGTTTGGACTGAAGTGTGCACCGGCCACCTTACAGGCGATGATGGTCAGAGTCTTGGACCACCTAATCTGCGAATTCACACTCTCATGCCTGGACGACATGATGATATGATTGGCAAGTTGGGAGGAGCACTTACACCACCTGTCACCTGTGCTCGAGAGGTTGGCCATCAATGGCCTCACGTGCGCAACTGCAAAATGCCCCCTCGGAAAAACCAGCATCGACTTCATGGAGCATGTTTTAGACGAGGAAAGCAACAAACCCAACCCTGAACAACTGGGGCTGATTGGTGAGTACCCATCACCACACACGTACAAGCAATTATCTAATATCTTTGGGTTAATAAACTGGCTTCGGTAGCACAGACAGCATATTGCCTGCATCACTGCACCTCTCATTGAACTGCTGTTAACCCAGCAGAAGTTCCAATAGTATGGCCCCACCGAAGATGCCATCCAGCAAATCAAGTCATGTTTCCGAGTGTGCCCGACCTTGGCGAGTTCTGATGCCACAAAACACCCCTACCTGCAGACCGATGCCAGCCAAGGAGGACTCCGTGCAGTGCTCTACCAGTTTGGTGACAATGACAAACATCACGTCATTTATTCCGCTAGTGCAAGTTTGGACCAACTGAGCGGGTGTACGACGTCGACGAACATGAATGATTAGCAGTGGTACGGTCCATCAAGATGTACCGCATGTACTTGCAGTACTAGCACCTCATTCATCGCACCAACAACACCTCCTTAGCCTGGCTCCACCCCATGCACGCAGTAAGCTGACCCGGTGGGCATTGTTTCATCAAGTTTACGACTTCGTTGTAGAGCATGTCCCGGGCAGCGAAAACCAGCTATCAGATGCACTGTCCAGGTCACCATGCACCGTCATAAGGGGGAAGGACTGTGCAGAGTGGGAGGAGATATTACCAACAACAATGCAGGGTCCACTGAGTGAGGTAATCATTAACCCGATAATCGCCACCAACAATGACCTCACCGTACGTGACCTATACCATGATGTGGTGTGCACAGATGGAGTGCGCACTCACTTGCGAGCAGAAAGACCATTGCGTCCAGCAAGCTGTCGAGTGTTGGCGAATAATAGATGGCCATTTAGAAACATGTTAACATAGTAACCATGATATGGGGAGACTGTTTGTTCCCCCAAGTGTTGGATATTAGGTACTGAGACATGCCCATTTTCCAAAGTATCAGGACATCCGGGGACGGAGCAAACAAATCGCAATATGCATGAACATTTATTTTGGGCTTGACTAACCAAGAAAGCAATCAGGTATGTGCACCAGTGGGCTAAGAGCAACTAATTCAAAGCATGGCAAGCTGATGGGGTACAACAACAACAGCCCCGACTGCCAACTAAGCCCTTCGATACAGTGTCTCTCGACCACTTGGGGCCCTACCATAGAACATCTGAGGGGAGGAAATTCATTGTGGTGGTCTCTCATAACTTCTCCAGGTGGGTCGAGGCATATCCCATCAGTAGCGCACGAGCCATGAGTGTTGCCATGGTCCTGCAGACAGACTTCTTCTCCAGGTGGGGATATCCGCAGAAACTACGCAATTCACCGACAGGAAGAGGCACAAATGGTGTACCCATCGGGAAGTGTGAAACCTGAAGATGGCGATCTACTACCCATGTGCCAACCCCATGGGGCACTGCTACTAGGAGCTAAAGGTAAAGGCACAGCTAAGGCTACATGTGGGCAACCATAACACCACCTGGGATATCCATCTGCCTGCCGCCCTCTTCAGCCACCATCGGCTTGTCGATGCCGCCACCGACAAGTCACCTGCTGCGTCCTACTGGGCCACTACCTCACCCTGCCTGGTGAGTTTGACTGCCCACAGGCAGAATACAGTGGTGACACAGTCAGCAGTGTCTCCCGATGTAAATGGCCTTAGGAAGTAGCACCAAGAGTACGGAATCACCAGTAAGGTTACATCGCGCGGTGGCTACCGACCACCACGCGTCCACCACCTTGACTACGACCCAGTCAGCATCTCTACGCCTGTGTGCACCCACAGTCCACATAGACTTCTGTGCAGGCTTTGCGACGAAGTGGTGCGACCCACACATGATTGTACTTGTTATCGGACCCACCACCTACCTGGTCTGGCTTGGCAGAAAGTATGTCAAAGGGCACTAGGATGACCTGCATATAATACCAGGTGACGACAATGCCGCACCAGGTGCCCAGGTTCCCCATGATGGCGACCCCGATGTCGAGGTAAGCCCACTACCCATATAGGAGGAAGGTGCATCAGCTCCTCCAAGGCGCCCCTCAGGTATCATCGAGGTGGGAGCCTCATCATTGTGTACAGTGCGACACCACCCAGTGTTACTGTTCCCACAGCAATGCCATCCCAGGCATACCATCAGCACTAGCAAGATGAAGAAGCACCACGGCCATCGGGGCACCTACCTCTACGGGGGTCTCCACATCCCTCATCAGGCTGCTACACATTACACCCCGGGACTTCCTGTTGCAATTTCGATGGTGTCAGGGCGGCTTCTGGAGGTGTCCACCGATTGTGAGGGGGTGATACACCGGGGCAGTGCCACAGCAGATACGTGCCACCAGTGGAGGGGTCACCTGCAGGTGATAAACTCCCCTCGGTCACTATCAGCCCTGTTCCTATCGGCACCAGTGGGGTCGGCGGAGCAGCAGCAACAGCAGATGCAGTGACAGCGGCAGCGAGGCACTTAGCTTGCCACCCTTCTGCATATCATGCCAGGGATATCAAAACATGCAGGTTTTCCTGTACTGTGGTGACGTCACTGCATCCCATACTGCAGCAGGTCATCCATGTCAACACCAGGAGCCCCCCCTCCAGCACTTTTCAGACCACCCGAGGGATCCATATGCCCTGAAGCCCGCGGCAAGTCGCATCCATTTTGGTCTGAAGGAGCGACATATTGTGTATAACCTTGACAAGCGACCAGCTAATGCAGTACGAGTTGTTTCACTAGCGGACATTGACAACTCATAACGCCCAAACACCATGCAGTTTTTCAGCAACTCCTTGATGAGCGACAAGACATGTTCGCAGCGCATGGGATTCTGTGTTAACTTTTACCCAGTGAACTAACTGACATGTAGTTAGTTGCCGCCTTATGTCAGTGTCTCAGAGACATCCTCAATTTGTTGGTGCATGCCAAGAAAATGTAATCCCTCGACCTCTAGAGTGGCTATTGCAAGTACCTGTCAAGCTAGAAAACCGTGGTAAAACAACTTTCACGTCCCCTGATGGCCGGCGATTTCAGTTCTGTGCCATGCTTTTCGGCCTGAAGTGAGTACCAGCCACCTTTCAGTCGATGATGATTCGAGTACTGGATGGTCTTGTCAGTGAGTTAATGCTCGCATACATCGACGACTTCGTCGTCTAGTCTGAAAGTTGGGAAACCACCTGCAACACTTGTCACTTGTACAGGAACGATTTCCCATCAACTGATTCACCTGTGCTACTGCAAAATGTCACCTAAACAAGACTGACATTTACTATGTGGGTCACATCGTCGACACGGAAGGTAACAGACCAAGTCCTGAACATCTGCAGTTGATTCACGAGTGCCGACCACCTCGAATGCACAAGCAACTAAGAAATTTCTGCAGGCTCATCAATTGACTCCGGGAATAAACCAGACACTTTACCATTATCACAACACCACCAACGATTCATTACAGAGTATTAAGGCACATTTCCGGGATTGCCCCACCTTGGCGAGGTAAAAACCGACGAAACACCAATACCTGCACGCCAATGCAAGTCAAGACGGACTCGGGGCAGTCCTTTCCCAGTGTGGCAACAACGACGAGCATCATGTCATCGACTACACCAGTGCCAAGTTTGGACCTACCGAGAGGAAGTACGACGTCAACGAACATGAGTGTTTGGCGGTCTTGTGGCTGGTCAAAAAGTACCATTCATACCTCGAGCTCCAATGCTTCATGTGCTTGGTATGGCTCCACAAACATGCGCGAAGCATGTAGCAAGCTGGCCAGCTGGTCATCGCTCCTCATAGCCTATGACTTCGTGATGGAGCATGTCCCGGGCAGCAAGACCCAGCTCGCCGATACTCTGTCAAGGTCGCCATTCACCGATGTCTTGGTGCAGGACGACGCAGAGAATAGGAGGAGATTCTGCCACCAACCACCTCACTGGGTCCAGTCAGAGAGGTAAGCCTCCAGCTGGTCGGGGCCGACGATGACGACAACACTTTGCACGAACTGTATCGAGCAGTCACAGATGAACTGCTAGGATGCGCACTCAGCCAATAATATCGGGACCGTTGTACAAGTGGGACTGTAGACTGCTGGTGTGTCTGGGATGGACAAGTAGAGACATGCACACCCACCAACGACTATATCTGGCACATGTTGGTTCCCCCGAGCACAAAGGAGAGAGTGTTAAATCACATGCACATAAGCAGTGTTTCAGGACACCCGGGGATGGAACAAACAATCGAAACATGCGCAAGCATATTTTCTGGTCTGGCCTAACCAAGCACGCACGCAGATACATACAATAATGTGCCAAGTGCAGCAATTCAAAGCATGATCAACTGTCAGGGTACAACAACAACAGCCGCGACTGCCCACCAAGCCATTCGAGATGGTGTCCTTCAACCTCATGATTCAAGGCGTGTCCTGTTAGCAGTGTACGAGCCACGAATGTCACCAATATCGTGCAGAGAGTCTTCTTTCCCAGGTGGGGATATCCGCAGAACCTGTTTACCGATAATGGCACCCAATTCACAGGCAGGAAATTGTGCGAGCTGTGTACGCATTGGGAAGCGACACCTGAAGCTGGCAATCTGCCAACCTCGTGCCAACACCACGAATCGCCGCAACCAGGAGCTGAAGACCCAGCAGTGGCTTTGTGTGGATCACTAACACACTACCTAGGCCAACTTTCTGCCCACCGCTCTCTTCACCCTCTGTCGGAACATCAATACATCAACAGGCAAGTCAATCGCCGACGTCCTGCTGGGGCACAATCTAACTCTTTCCTGAAAATTAAACTATCCGCAGGCAGCAGACGATGGTGACCCAGCGAACCTGATGCCTGACGTGAGCGGCTACATCGCATGGTCACAACACTCCACCACATGACCACCACCTCTGCGACATGGATGGAACATCTACTCCAGTGAGCACCCACAGTTTACTGCTTGCAGGGACTTCTACATGGGGTTCATGGCGAAGTGGAGTGGGCCGCACTTGATCGTACGAGTCATCCGACCCGCCACCTACCTGGTCCAGTTTGGCAGGAAAAGTGTCAATGTGTACCAATATAACTTGCGCCTAACACCGGGTGACGTCGATGACAATGCTGCACCAGATGCTGAGGTGCCCCATGACAGTGACCCAGACTGCGAGTCTGCCGGCCAGCCATGCAAAGGGAAGGTGTATCAGCACCTCCCTCGGAGTACCAGCTACAAGGGCCCGCAAACCCGACAATATCCACCATTCAGGCGCCCACCAAGGATTGTCGAGGCAGGAGACACACCCCAGCGTACAGCATGGCACGACATGGCATAGCAGTTCCTGCATCAATGTCGTCACAGGCATTCACTCAGCAAGAGCAAGTGGAAGCAGTAACACAGGGCCTGCCCACACCACGATTCCTGGAATCTCGGCGCCCACCTCGACGGAGGCCTCCACCCTTCTCACTACGTCCTCTATAGATGACACCTTAGGACCTCCGGCTGCACCGTCGATGGCATCAGGTTGGCTTCCGGAGGTGTCCACAAATGACGAGGGAGGGATGCACCGAGGTAGCACTGCAGCAGGAACGCTGCCAACAGCCGAGAGGTTGATCAACAACAACCTGTTGATCAGGTTATCAGAGTGACACAGATTTTGTGTAAAATCGCAGTTATATGTGGCAATTTTTTGGTTTTTAAAACTTTTTTCATTCATGTAGAAAAAATTTGTTTTTCCATTTTTTTTTTTTGTATTTTACTCCGCAATTTCTTTGGTCTTCATAACACACCCCATCTAGTATGGTTATTCTATTGTAAGGAAAATATACAAGTGAGGCCACTGGATTATGCTTTAGGATGAATAGCACTACCAATATGTAACCATTATTTTGTATTGTAAATCTTTCAGAAAAGCATTTAGTCTTAATCATTACTCGTGTTGTTTTAGGAATGATCAAAATTGCTGTAATTCAATTTTGTTTGGATTTCACATTATAACATAATTATGTAGTGCAAAGTCAGACTCATTTACCAAGAACTTGGTCCAAAAGTAATTTAAGTCATCTATATTTGGGGATTTAATAATTTTTATGATGTAAATTAATCCTAATTACAGTTAATTATGACAGTAATATGACATTCAGTGGTAAAAATTACATATAAATATCATGTTCAGGCTGTAAACAATGCATACACTTCAAAATTATATTCCAAAAACCAATATGTCTGTATTGTCCACAAGACAATAAAGGGATTACAGGAGTGAGATGAAAGATAAAATTCAAATAAAATATATCATTTTACAACGACAGTGTTATGAATAACACATTCTTAAGACGTGTACGAGACTCACACACTGCAGGGTATGCAGCACTGATTTAGGGGAAAAAAATAAGATTTCCCATTCTTCTCAACTCTGTGATTGTTCCAGCCGAATACTGCATAAGTTGTGCCTCCGACACCATAGGCCTGGGCCACTGGCCGCTGCCGATCTCTCATATGCCCCCCGAAAGGCAGTGGTTGTCACGAGACCTGGAACCGAAGTTCCCGTGACTCGTTTAGTGGGTTAGCAACAAAAATGCAGCCCGACACACTTGGTTGACCCAAGTGTGTCGGGCTGTCTGTAGAACATGTTGTAATGTTGTTTGTAAGTGGTTAGTTAAACTCACATGCAGTGCGTCGGTGAGTCCCTACAACCCGAGTTGCTGCTCATCGGCAACTCAGCTTATTCATCATCAGCCGTTATGATGCTGCAAGCCAGGGTTCGGCCTCGCTCTTATTCTTTGGTCATTTCATCGTGTGTGGTTTGTGAAAAAGTTGCATGTTATTAGTACACTTTTATAGCACCCTATATGTCAGATTTTTTGGATTTTTGAAACTAGCCCTAACTTAAGACTAATTTCCCCAAACCCAGTCCTGAACTCCCATGTGTGCCTCTCAGCCTGTATTCCCATCAACAGAGTGGGGCGAAACTGTCTGCCAGCGCACCCCATCATGAGCTGCCTTGACAGGGCATAAGTATGAGTCCCGTGAGAGGATGCGGCATGTGTGATTTGGGGCTGTGCGTGTTCGGACAGCATGGTGAAGTGAGCTTAAAGGGGTTTTTTTTACTTACTCTAAAATTAAGTATTTGGTGTAAGCCCGCGGTAGGGACGGGAGTTTATTGCGTCTCAGGGCTAGGCCCCATACACCTCCAAGGGAAGGAAACCATGCAAGGATACATGCACTGCAGCAGCAAGGGGTTGGGATGCCATGGCCTCGTTTCGGGCATGACTACCTCCCTAAATGTATACTTATTGCTAAACTACTATAACTAAGAAGAGAAAGGGAAAAACCGGCATAGACACTGTAAAAACCCTTTCGACAGGAAAGAATTAAAAAATTGTTGCATGCATTAATAGAATATGCTTCAGGAGACAGATAGGTATAAACCATGCTATTAATGCGTAGAGAAAATACTAGTAGAGAGGGGGCGTGACATCTTCCTCTTTGAATTTTGTTTAGCGCTGGCTTAACCAGAGTGGTGCTTGCACAACACTTTGGTGGGTGGAGTGGCACTATTGGAGCTCTCTCATCCACCCCCCCCCAAATCTCCAGTAGATCCTGAAAATTTAAAGGAAAAAAGAGAATAGGCTGCCAGTGAGTGTCAGCAGAGCCAATGCCAACTAGCTTTTACTACATCATAAAAAGATTATGATTAGTCTGAAAATAAAATATAATTAATTTTAACTTATATAGCCTATAACTAAATCTAAGTCCACACTGGCGTGTGTGTTTATTGCTGTGCTACCTCATAGCAGCAAGCCTCTGTAGCCAGGGGCTGTAACAGAGTTTTTTTTCACCTGTATCGCTACAGGTGCACTGAGTTTCGTTGGTGGATCCCACCAGCTGAAGTAGAGAACCTGTCGCCTGTCGGTCATTTGGCCAATCGTATACTACAGCTGTCTGATGGGAGGTGTGTAGCAAGCAGTGACCTAATATTATATTCTGAATATTTTCTTAGTTGTCCCTTTAGGACTCCTCAAGATAATCTAAAGCTCTATGTAAAGGACATAACAGCTTGCTAAAAATAAATACATACCTTAAAAGCTGTGCAGAGGCTAACATGTTTGGCGTTGCAGTGTGTTACATGCAGGGCTATGGGGGCCTGTGTGCTAGAAGAGACTTGGGTCGCTTATAGTGCTGTGTCTCGTCAATATCATAGTCTCCAAGGGCAGTTATGAGAGAATTTGAATGTTCCTCATTTGATTCATAAAAATGTTCAGTTTGTTTCTGAATTACTTCTTGCAGCACATCTTGTTTAAATTCTGCATGCAAGCATCTAATAGGGATATATCTGAGGGCATTATTTTGGCACCACTTGCGCTCAGTAGGTCCAAGCCGGGGCTGCATAAGTGATGATGGGGCTAATCATTGACTGATATAATCGTATCCCATTATTCTGTAATAAACCAGAGCCACAAGATATAAGAGGATATAAGGCCAACATGCCCGTATAAGCAAGATTTTCTTGGCCTCCAAATTGCGTCGCCGAGGTATTTCACCTCTTCTTTAAACGGAATATCGTCCCCAAAGAGAGTGAGATGTGGCAGATTGGGAGGAATGTTACGGCGAGTGAAGACTACCGCTTCGTATTTTTCCACATTTATTTTAATTCGCCAAAGCTAAAAATAATTTTCAAGCTCATTGAGCTGTGCCTGGGCGCGTTGAGTGGCAAGTTCAGCTTTGCGAGATCGCGTATAGATGACAGTTTTGTCAGCATATACTCCTAAATTAATATGCCAGTTAAGGTGGCGTGGAATATCGTGGGTATAAATATTATATAAAACTGGACTTAATATGCTGTCCTGGGGGAATCCAGCCATAATTATTTTCTTATCTGAGGTCGCTCCTTTGATTGATACAGCAAATGAGTGCGTATCTAAATAGGAGGCTAATAATTTAATATACCAATCGGAGAAATTTTTCTCACATAATTTAAAAAGTAGCCCTGCTTGGAAAACCCTGACGAATGACTTTCGACATTAAAGAATACTGCGACAGTGTAATGGCGCCAGTTAAATGTATTAGTAATGTGATTTTTTAGGCGCTGCAATAAAACTCATTCGTGAATCTTAGAGAGCGAACTGAACAAACTGATGGGGCGATAATTCTGTAATAGTTTCGGGTCTTTGCCCGGTTTAGGAAATACAATTACTTGTACATTTCCAGGAGTTGGAGAAGTGTGCAAGATTAAAACTAGCAAGAATGCACTAAGCTATAGCTTTAACCATGCTGTTGGGCAGCTGCCTGAGAACTATGGCCTGTAGGGAGTCGAACCCGGGTGCTTCACATGGCTTAATACGTTTAATAATTCTCCTGACCTCGTAGGCATGCGCGGGTTCTGACTCTGCACCTGGAGACTCCTGCAAACGCACTCGGAGGTCCATATAAATGCGAGCCACAAACGCTGGATCAGATGTATCAGTATTGGGCTGGAAAGCTAGTTCTAAATGAGCGGCCATGCCACTCCTGGGGCGTGTAGGCCGTCCTGCAGTGCCTTGAAGAGGCGGGATCAGATCACGTTTCTTTATAATCATCTTTGTCATGTGCCACAGACTATTATATGAGATGCATAAATAGGATAATTTATCGTATCATAATTAGCTCCGTGACATGAATGACAGCAGAGTCTAATTCTTCGGGAGTACTAATAAGAGCTGGCAGATTTATTTCCTCGTCCAGGTATTCCCTAAAGCCAGGCCAGTTCGCATTTTTATAAACCTTAATTTTGCGAATTGGCATGTTGTCTATTTCAACTTCGTTGAACAACATGCGGACAGGATAATAGTCCGAAGCCAATTCGTGGAACACTTTTAATTCAAAGGTCATATGAAGTTCTTTATTAAGCACGAAATCAAGTATGTCGGCCCTATAATTGTCTAATACTGGCTCAAAGTAGGTTCGTTGGGCGCATGAACACAATAATTATGTTGCTGCTACCACAACAAACACAGCGCCTGAGGGACTTGTCGTCCTTGTCGGCCTAGGTCCAATCCACATTCCTGTGGGCCTGTCCACATATACGGCAGCGAGCTGTGATGCGGCACACCTAGCTAGAGTGGCTAAAGCACTTGCAGTTACTGCTCTGCGCAGGGCCGCCTGGGCGCTGGTGGTCTTCTGCCTTAATGACCAGACTGCAAAGGCCGCGAATCTAGTAGATGGTGTGGGAGTGCTCGTTGTTAGGCAGCTCCACAATAAACATGTGGAGTGACTGCCTCTCGCAAAGGGAGTACTTCAGCGAAATTGAAATAGGCTTGAAGCCCAGTGTCTGCAGCTCCTCGCGAATAAAATCTGCTGGAAACTACTTGTCCAGATTTTCGATGGTTTCTTGGAGTTGGGTGTTCCGCCNGAACTTGCAGTTACTGCTCTGCGCAGGGCCGCCTGGGCGCTGGTGGTCTTCTGCCTTAATGACCAGACTGCAAAGGCCGCGAATCTAGTAGATGGTGTGGGAGTGCTCGTTGTTAGGCAGCTCCACAATAAACATGTGGAGTGACTGCCTCTCGCAAAGGGAGTACTTCAGCGAAATTGAAATAGGCTTGAAGCCCAGTGTCTGCAGCTCCTCGCGAATAAAATCTGCTGGAAACTACTTGTCCAGATTTTCGATGGTTTCTTGGAGTTGGGTGTTCCGCCCGGGTGCACGGTTTATGGGTACGCAGATGATGGTTTAATTTTGGTATCTGGCAATTCCAGCAAATAATTGAAGACTAAGTCTTCGGAAATCATGGACAAGACCTGGAGATGGTCTAAAACTGTCAAATTTGGATTTTTCAATTGAGAAGACAAAAATTATGTTGGTCAAAGGCAAAATTGAAGAGATACCCGACCGTGTACTTTGGTGGGGTCCAGTGAAATATTTGCGGGAGTTCAGGTTTCTCGGAGTCATTATGGATTATAAGATGAGCTTCTTGAAGCACATAGAGTATGTGTCACAGAAGGCAGTTGTGGTGTTCCACAAACTGAGAAGGAAAGGCGATACCAACTGGGGCCTAAATTATAGTACTCTGAGGACAATATATAGGGCGGTCTTCAAGGCCATAATTTCATATGGTGCTGTAATGTGGCATTACAGGGCCAACCTTTCCTGGCACAAAAGGAGGCTTATAAGTGCTCAAAGAGTGGCACTGCTGACCATAACAGGACTGTACTCAGTGAGTCGCTCCCAGTGGTGACAGGTGTTCTTCTGCTGATCTGCTAGTTAGATACAAGGGATTGACAGTGGAGAGGGCGCGAACTGGAGGTCTGTCTAAGGAGGAAAAAGAACTCATAATGGATGGAGTCTTGGAAGAATGGCAAAACAGATGGTCCAACTCAGACAAGGGAAGGCAAACATNAAGAACTCATAATGGATGGAGTCTTGGAAGAATGGCAAAACAGATGGTCCAACTCAGACAAGGGAAGGCAAACATACGATCTGTTGCCAGATGTAAGAACAAGATTGCACTGTAAGTGGATCACATTGAATCACTACAGTATGCAGTTGTTCACAGGACACAGGAACTTGAAGGCGAAGCTACACAGCTTCCGGCTCGCGCAGTCTCCGCTGTGTGATGTATGTGGAGTGGACGATACAATGCACCACGTCATAGCAGACTGCCTCAAGACAGAGGACATCAGGAGCTGGCTTNTGTATGTGGAGTGGACGATACAATGCACCACGTCATAGCAGACTGCCTCAAGACAGAGGACATCAGGAGCTGGCTCGAGGAGAAAGTTCAAGAGACGGGCATTCACTGGAGAATTGAAGAAGTCGTGGTAAACAAAGGTCTGCACAATCTTTGGAATAGATTCGCCACTCGAATTGGCAAAATACTTGAAGAATTCGAAAAATGGTACAGGCGAATTTCTGATGATTCATAATAGGGTATTCAAGCAAGGGCTTTATAAAAATAAGCGGAATATCCCAGATTGGCGAGTAGGACAGGTTTTTAAATGAGAAAACCGGTTGAATATAGAGTTACGGCACGAAGAAAAGTGAATGGCCCAAAGAGAACAAGAGGAGAAAGTGCAGTGCTCTGTCTTACTCATCCGAGTACAGTTGCAGTGCGAGAGGATGGAGGGTGTGCTGGCCTTCGGGCCTTAAAAACCTGTCCAGATTTTTAATAGCCACTTTAACTGGCATGTTGCTGCATGACACGAGAGCATTGAAGCCAACCTTCAGTGTCTCCAGGAGGTGAATGGCAGTCCTGTAATCATCAAATAATTTTGACTGGTACAGTACACCTTGTGGAACCACACGATTTACAGTGGGTTATTTCAAATTGGTGTGGAAGAGGGGGCAGAAAGTGTAATGTGGCACCTTTACCTCCATTCAGTTGGGATGACTGTTTTGGAGATGGGCGTCTCGTTGGCTGCTGTCTTGGCCTGTGGTCGTCCGTCCTCATTGCCCAGGGTCTTGGCCTCGCTTCCCCAGCGCCAGGCATACCCTGAGAGGACCAACCGGCCTCAGTCCTGCTGTTTCCAGTCTGACTGCCCCAGGCGGCGCCCTCCCCGACCACAACTGACACTGGCTGGGTCGGATCCTGCACCTCAGGCCTGTGTGTGCTGCAGGAACTGTGCAGTATTTGTATGATTTGGTGCCTGTTGTTAACTGCGGACATGTATTTTTGTTTATGTTCTCTTTGCGAAATTGCACTATATTCTTGTATACTCTACAAGCTTTGTCCGCAACATGATGTCCCTCCTCCTTGCAATTAGAGCACCACAGGGGCTGAACATCTCTGTTCATGCAGCAATCTGTGTGCTTATGCAGACCCTCACAGTTTATGCGCACTGGATGCATGTTGCATTGTATGACTGTGTGCCCCAACTCACTGCAGTTGTGGCAATTGCGCACATCTTCTGGACTCGGCTTGTAAGGCTCTATGCGAACGGTGATCCAATATAGCCTCTTAATCCTGAGAAAGTTAACGTGAACCACGCGTCCACGAGTTCCTTGTGCCCACTCTGACTGCTGCAGTCACAACTACACCAGCTACACCGGGCTGCACCAGTTACATCAGGCCAAGAGTGCGTAGTGAGGGTCGACAAGAACGGAACTTGCACCTTCCTGCCGACAAGGATTACGCAACTCAAGAGACCACCCTACTGAATTATTAGAAGAGGCAACTCTTTTAATAAGTGGGTAGGTGATTCGAAACTTTGTTTACCCCAAAGCCACAGCCGTTGCGCCCACTGGCAATTGGTCGTTGTATCCTCGCAACTAGCGCAGCTAAATACGATGCAACGCATCGCCGGGTGACGCTAACTGGCTGGTAGACCAGAGCTGAAGAGATAAGTGCCCCAAAGTGTCACCCAGTGGTGTACAGAATTTTTATAAACATATTGAACACAATTACCGCATTTAGGGCTACAGCCAGGGGTGTTTTTCATTGTATAAATGGCAATCAAGCATGGCATTCTACACCCCTTTGCCCAGGTGGACTCGTGCATCCCTTCAGGAGACAGCCACCTGGCAACGTTGTAGCCAGTGTAATTCAAACGCGTCATCGGAAGTGAGATGCAAACACTTTTATGAGAAAAAGTAATAACTTATTTAAGGTGTATTTCTATAAAAGTAATTACGTTTTCTAAAGTAGAGATTGCCTTTAAAGGCCTACAGCATTGTAACAAATCATTTAGTGTGCTGACATCTCCTTCTACTTAACAATTTAAACAATAACAGTAATTTGTTAATAAACGGGGATGTCACCAATATGTTAGATTTAATTCATACAGTTTTTCACCATTATAATCACATCACAAAGTGCTCATATAATAATTCATAATTCGGCGTTTGATGTGGGTCCTCGTCACTCGTGACGACAGCGGACATGACTCGCCGCAGTTCGTCTCAGCACCCAGACAAGACCGGCGGCGTTGGTCGCCCGCTCCGCGAGCCCCCTCAGTACCAGCATATATGCTGCAATAATTTAACTACAATAGTAATATGTCAGTCACCGGAAAATTTGCATCTTCTTTAATGTACTGAGGGGAGAGCCACCCGCACTCTCACCGGAGAGTTGAATGCAATCGCGTCTCAGTATAAGACCACGTGTTTTTCACAGCTTAAGTGCTGAGTCCATTATCAAGCATCATTCACACGTTATTCACTTGCAGCAAGAACAGTGAATGAACCGCTCAACCAAGTGAAATCAGTGTCAATTCATTGTAGGGCATCCTTTGTTGCATCACCCGCATTTCGTTGGCATATTTCAGGCGTACGAGACGGACTACAGTTTCGTCATTAGATATAAAAAGTGCAACCGTAAATTCGCGACACCCATCAACAAACTGATGGAGGATTACCAGGTCCCCCATGGGCCGTCGACCGGACGACTCACACTCGTGTCGTGTTCAGTGTAGTTTAGGTTTTCTGTATTTTCTTACTCCTACTGGATCATGATTGCCAAGGAATGTAATATTCGGATTGTAATGATTTACCAGATTATTATACAAATTTTTATTTTTAGTTTCAATTACTTCCTTAATGTATTTTATTGATAGTAGTTCATGGATAGTTTTACCAGTAGCGAACCTATCTTGGTTAGCTCAAGTACTTATTTTGTATGGTTTGTATGTCTTTAATTCTGAATTCTGCGGCATGTCCCCATACCTCACATCCATATGACATAGCTGGGAGTATTATTTAAATGAATGCGAAGAGTTTTTTCTTATGTGGAAAGTTAGTTGCGAATAACACTGGATATAGTTGTTTAAGTTTTCCCAATGCTGCATAGTATCATAGGTTTTCCTATGTGCACCAGGGTATGTGGAAATTCGGGGGAAGTAGAACCCAACAGGGTTCTATGAAGATGGTTAAATAATCTTGGGGTAACATCTAGTGGAATTTATTTTAACCAACACCATGTTGAATTAGACAGACTAGAGAGAGTGCCTGATGCGAAAGGAAGTCTAAGATGAGGTTATTTCCAGACAGGTCCATATTTGAGTGCTTTGCAACCTTTGATCTTCTTCTTTTATTCTCACTGCAGACCTCTACAATCGGAATTTCGTCGCCATTTTTTCGGTATTTGATGGTTTAGAATACCTAAGTGTTGTAATTTGGATATTTTGATATGAAATGTGGAATGTTGAGGTATTTGCAGGTGGCCATGCATCGTTTGTTGATGAGGTAAGTGGAACCCAATGATGGGGGTAAGTGGAGTCTATGGATCCACTTACCCCGTAGGTTCCACATACCCCCAATCATCATTAATTTTGTCAATATGACAAGTATTGAGTAAAATTAAAATGGTACAATACGTTACAGATATGGTTCCCAACTACGTACCAAAGAGGACCCCTTCATTCTACTCAAAAGAAACGCTCCTTGGAGCGATGGGAAAAGTAAAAAGAGGCGAGATGACGCTATACAGGTTTTCCAAAACTTATGGAATCCCTAAGGCAACATTATTCAAGAGAGTCAGAGGGGTGTCAAAAGCAAGAGAAATGGGAGACCACCGTCCATTCCTCTTGCTGAAAAGTAAGTAATTGCTGATTGCTTATGACAATGGAGTGTTGGGATTTCAGTCTATAAAAGAAGGAGGTACTGGCAACTATAGGGCGCTATGTGAGGGAAAATGATATTCCCACACCTTTCAAGGATGGCATTCCAGAAGATGATTACTTCATTCGCTTCAAAAAATTGTTTAATCTGAGCATAAAAAAAAGCCCCAGAGCATGGAAGTTGCCTGCAAAAGAAGTGTAGATCCATTTGTAGTGTCAGATTGTTTCAAGCTCTTGAAAGAGGTTACCCCAAACAATCTGCCATAACAGATTTATAATCTCGATGAATCAAGTTTCTGTCTTGACCCGAAGAAGACCAAGGTATTTGGGAGAAAAGGACGAGAAAATATTTCTGTATTTTTGGGTGCAAATGCTGTTGGCGAGAAATTGCCGCCACTTGTGGTCTTTAAAGGAAAAAATGTATGGCATTCCTGGATCCCCAAAGATGTAGAATTCGCCAAAATGACATTCGCTGCCACAAAGCATGGCTGGATGGACACCATCACCTTCAAAAAATATTTGGTAAACAACTTTCTAAAAAATCTGCCCCTTCAGAGACCATTGGTTGTTATTTATAATGGCCACATTTCTCATGTTGGTGTTTCTCTGATAGAAGAAGCGAGGAAGAAGATCATAACCGTTATAAAAGTACCTCCACACACGACCCATGTACTGCAGCCCATGGATCTCTGTGTTTTCAAACCCATAAAAGATAAGTGGGACGTAGAACTTGTCAAATGGCAACGCAAAAATTATGGCAGCAAGTTGCCCAAGACAATTTTTTCAACAATGTTAGCAAAAATTTGGAAAACCCGGAGTCCTACTCTAATTTAAAAGGTATTTGAAAAAGGTGGGTATTTTCTCTTCCAACGACAAACTAATTCCCAAGGATCGTTTTGACCCAACTCAGTTCAGGAGATGGTGTGATGTTTAAGGAAAGAAGAGTACTACTGAATTGGGACCAGGAACTTCTGTCACCAACCCATCACCTTGTGGAAATTCATCTTCACTCTTAAGCATTCTACCTTTACACAGTGAAATAGACCCAGTACCCTCTACTTCTCAATCCTTACCTCCAGTCCAGAAAATATCATTTGAGGAACTGCTCCTTGAGCAATTGAAGCGAGCTCCCCGTTTGAACATAAAGCGAAAGAGAGTGTGTGGTGGGGCTGAAGTTATTACATCGGAAGAGGTTCTGGTGAAGCTTCTTCAGACAATAAGAACATAAAGGAAATTCTGCAACAACAAAGAAGGAAGGCAAGAAGAAAATGGAAGCAGCTGATAGTAGCGAAGACGATGAGGAGATAGAACAGTTGATGTCGATTGGCTCTGATTCGGAAGAGTATGATTTTCAGGAAGAACAAAGAGAGACAGAAGAAGAATCTAATTTTTTGGAGGTGGTCTCCAAAAACATTTCACAAGCTGCAGTAAATGACTGGGTGCTCATCAATCTTGCAAGTGGCAATTCAGAGAAAATGTTTGTCGGACAACTGATGGAAATTGAGGATTGTCTGGAACCAAAATTTGCGAGACGTATTGAATACACCTCCAAATTTGGGTGGCCAAATGTTGAAGACAAGAGCATAATCCTGGGCAACGAAATTGTCCACTTTTTACCCACTCCTGTTGTTTGACAAGCGTGAGAAATTCACTTTCCCAATGTCCTTCCCCTCTTTCAAGATTGGCTGAAATATCGGCATCTCATAAGGATGTTTTTGGTTCATTGTTATCTTGATGTAATTTTAAGTGGTCTTGTTATATAACCTTTTTCGTAGTTTTTTTTATAAAGTGTATCATTAAAATACTGTTTTTTTTTAAAATGAAACCTTTAATCATTTACACTTCCCCCATCCACTTGGCAACAGTTTCTAATAAAAAAGAGCTAGCAGTTTCCACTTAGCCCAGAGTCAGGGGTACGTGGAGCCCACGGACGACTAAATAAAAAAATTAACCTACAGAACACAAAATTCAAGCTAACATCATTTAACTCAAATTATAGTTAAGGCATATTTTAACAAACACGCTGCTGAAATTTCACGAAGTTCTGAGAACATATGAATGGTTAAAAATAAGTTAAAGTTGCACTAGTGAAATTTGCGGTTCCACTTACCCCGGTGTACCTTATTTTAATTCGCCATTTCGTGTACCATTGTTCGAGAATGGTTATTTGTCTCTGTAGGGCTAATAACGCATATTTAATGCTATAGTGTTGCTTTATTATCGCTGTACATTCGGATATTAGCATTAGTGCGTGCGTCTGTTATTGGGATGTCGGCTGTGTAAATACTGTACAGTTAAGGAGAAAGTGCCGACCCCTGCGGTATTCTTGCTGTTGCTATCTTAGTGTTAAGAGTCTGCTCCATCTAATGTTACGCAAAAACGCCTCTTATTTAAGTAGTGTGCTAATAAATGTACATAGGTTGCTGGAAAGTTGTAGTTTATTAGTTAATATATATATATATATATATATATATATATATATAGACTTAAAGTGAAATTGTTACTGTTGATCGTGGCATGAAGACATTAATTGATTAACTGAAAGAGGTGATGAATTATCGGAATACCTGAAAGACCAGAAATCTGTGACAATTCATGTGCAGTGTTGTAAAAAGTACACTCGAAAGAGCACTATTGCTGCAGTTAAAAAACACGAAGAAGAACAAGCCAGTACATCTACAATAAGTTCTCCTCATACTAGAGCACGCGTAAGTTAATCAGCTGTTTGTTTTAAACAATGTTGCTTATTTGGCGGCAATGAATTGAATGAAGAGTATGAGAAGAAAAAAGCACTNCAGCTGTTTGTTTTAAACAATGTTGCTTATTTGGCGGCAATGAATTGAATGAAGAGTATGAGAAGAAAAAAGCACCGGATGCTCGGCGTATAATTTTCAAAGTAACTACACTTTCGTTTATTGAATCTATTCTGAAAGTAGCTCAGACTCGTTCTGATGATGTGGCAAAAGCTGTCGCTGCTCGAATTGGGTTTGATTATGATTTAGTTGCTGCTGAGGATAAGTATCATAATGATTGTTATAATTCTTTCTTGAGACCGACCACTGGGGGTAAAGTCGGTCGTCCTCAAGATGAAGCTACAAACCTTGCAATGGAAGAAATATTTACATACATTGAAAATAGCGATGATTGTCAGTTTACATTAAACGAATTAAAACATATTTGCAAAAAT
>NQII01000665.1:677401-718058 GCA_002778355.1 Clitarchus hookeri
CCCAGCAAGGTCGTATGCTTGAAGATGTTAACAGTGAAATTTCAGAGTCACTGACGTATTTCTTGGAGCGAGTAATTCTAAAAAATAAACGATTAAGTTAATTGACAATACATTGGAATCAATCCAGACTTTACTCCCACCTGCACCGGAAAAACTCCTCAATACAATTTTCTGCAATTGCAAAAAAGGATGTAATGCTAAATGCGGCTGCAAAAAAGTTTGATTGTTTTGTTCATTAGCATGTACCAGTTGTCAAGGCCAGTCGTGCTCCAATGTTGAATCGCCATCAGAAGAGGATTCTTACGATATCAGCCAGGAGACATCTGATGCATCGCTGTTAGGACCATTTACTTGTACCCAATAGGAAGAAGAAGAAGAAGAAGAGGAAGAAGACTTACATTTGAAGTTCCATTAGATGATTATGAATCAGACGAATAAATTTCCCCAATTACTCAGAATTCACACAGTTTTCATCATTTCCAATAGTACCATTTTTTTATTATTACATATTATTGAATTATACAGGACCTCAATAGATCGTGGAATAGGCCTACCGGGGAAAACATGTTTAAAAAAAACGCGCCAAGTACACTACCTCACAGGTGGCGTGGAAACGTGTGTATATTATGAAGAACACAACTTTTTAACTTTTTGAACTGTTATATCTCAGAAATAGTGACTCTTAGGAAAAAAAAGTGTAAGAACAATTTTTATAGATAACTGCAGTATCTATAATTTTTCTCTGACCTATTTGTAGGATAAAACTTACCATTGCCTGAAAAATGCNAAAAAAAAAAAAAAAACCCCCCATATTTGCGAACTTTGACCTTGAATCAATTTTTTTTGCAGATGTGGGATCGATGGGGACTTTCCACATTTCATTTATAATGGTGTCCCCAACATTCGTACCAATGTTTAGCTCTATGTGAATTTTTGTAAACTTGAATGTCGATTTTGACCGGGCTACTCGTTCAAATGGGTCAGTGGTAATATTCTTCACAAGCACGAGGCCGTCGCATACTGATCTGCCTCCTAACATGCAGACTTATGCTTTTCCAGTTTGTTGTATGGCTTTTTTAAACACTGGCTACTGAAAAGCACCCCCCGTACGACGTGTTTTGCAGCGACATTTCTGCACCACTATTAGCATTGTGCAATTGGTGTTGAAAGTGGTTTTGTTGATTTTATTGCAAATTTATGACACTTGATGATTTTAAAATAGCTTATCTTAAGGAACTGTAGCATGGCACTTTAGGGCGTGAGCAATGGTTGATGCTTGCAATAGGATGGCTGGAATTAATTCTTTGCAGCAGATGTGTTTTGTGTCCTCATTAAAGTGAAAGTAAACTATGCTGGTAGTAATTCCTACAGCATGTTGAAATGATGAAGAATATCTGTGGATTGCATCACTGCATTTTATTTTGAAGTAAAAACGAGTCGAAGTATGTGCGAGAGTACTGTGCACCAGATTGTACCGAGACCAATTCAAATCAGCGTATAAGACTCGTAATTGGTAAGTGCTGTTCAAATAAGAGCTTATTGGTGTACATTTTTCCATGAGCAAGAAGCTCGTTAAAAATGGCTGTAAGAAATGTGCTGTCTACCAATGAAGTTATAGTTTTGTTATGATTGTAATGAAAAAAACATTAGATTACTAAAATTGTTTTACTTGTTAGAGAGTGCAACGTGCAGCTATATCCCCTTGCAATTAGGCTGTATCAGGTACAGTGCATAACATAAGTTTTTAGAATAATTTTGCATCATCATATGTATGGGCTGATCACGGTAAAGTGAGCACTTTTGTGGTTCTAGTTACTTTTTCCTATCAGCCATTTTTTATCCTTCGGCCAATTTTTAGAATAATATTACCATATAAGTAATAAACAGAGTATATATTTCGCCAGAATCTAAAGTTAACGTCTATGGCTACAATAAAATCTATTTATTGACTATTATTCCAAATGAGAGGGCTTCAGAAAGTGCTCACTTTACAGTGAGCATATATTAGGATGTACCTATGTTAGACGGATTAAATGCAAATACTAAGGTCACCTAGTAAGGTGGCATGTTAGTATGATTACAGTTGAAATGTGCTTAAGTACTAGATCTTTAAGTAAAACCGTGTATTAAATGGAAAATGTTTAAAGTAATTTGCATTTAGCGTTTTACCAAGTGTGCTAGTATTAAAAATAATTTTTTTTTTTTTTTGTTGAGGTGAAAATTTAGTGTTAAGAGTTGATAGGAAATCTCTCGTGTACGAGAATTAAAGTGGTTCTAGCAAAATATGTTATTTCGCATATCGGGGGTCAAACATTGACAACTAGTAACTTCGAAAAGTAGAATTTTACAGTAGACAGATAAAACTGATTATTTAATTTTCATTATACTCTACAAATAAAATGACCTATTTGTAAATGTAATTAAAATGAAGCTGTTAAATAATTTGAGAGTTAATATGTCACCGGTAATATATCACTGCTATTTTAAAATAAATAAAAATATGCTATATGAGGTGTCAATTTTATTTTATTCTTATTATGTAGCAGATACGAGGTAACAATTTTAGTGCTGCATTTAAAATTTCTTTTTATTTTGACTATTCTGTGTCAAAAAAATATTGTAGCTAAGATTACCTGTTACCTATTCTTAAAAGGTCCGCTTCTTGATGCACAATGGTCCTGTACATTTTTTTAGGCAATGACAATGGTGGCATCAAAGTTACTTTCTTGGGTCTCTTGCCAAGATCTATAAATGGTGTATCAATATCAATCTTGACTTGGATGATGCCATCTGCTGTGGACTTAATTTCCTTGGTATCACAGACTGTAGTTTGCTCCCTGGCTGAATTGACGCGTACTTCATGTACACTTTCTAATTGAATCCCATACAAAATCATGCAACAAGAGTGAGTGAAGAGATTTGGGCGGCTTTTAACATCGAGGTCTTGAGGGCCAATGAGGGTGAAGCAATGCGAGTATGGAGCAGTGCCAGAATGAAGGAGCGGGGAAAATGGAAGATCCCCGAGAAAACCATGTGCACCAGCGGCATCGTTCGGCTTGATTCTCACGTGCGAAGAAATCCAGTTTTTGTTCAACTGCACTATTGTAGCCTACTTTATTAAAATACTTACTAATACCATTCAATATTATTAATCTAAATTAATCGGCTTATTAAATTATACCAACTGTCTTTTCACCATCCACTTACTGTATCACATCCAGATTGTACAATGGGAAGATACGAGATATCCGCTTTTAAATGTGTTTGTTATTTAGATACGAGTTAACTATTGTGTGCTTTGGAGAAGACTGGAAATTTAATTTCTGTGTAATTTTTTAAAACAGAAAATAGAAAAAAAATTTCGGTAGAGTTCAACATAATAATAGATTTTTATGATAAAATGTCAGTTGCGAGGTGCATGTTTGACCCTCGATATACAGACTGTTAATCACAGTTTATAAATGTTTTAAATAAGTATTGTAAACTCGGTTGAATAATCTTTAAGGGGGGAGTAAGTAGTGGGATTTGTAGAGATAAAAAAAGAACACATGGTCGAGACTTCTGTTTTATTAAAACTTTTTCTTGCCAAGTTATATTTATACCGAATTGTGGTCAAAATAAAGTTAAGTATGGTGGTGATTTTCATGTTATTTTGAGGAAGTAATCTGCATTCACCAGACACTCAAAAACTGAAATAAAAATAACCTTTACCTTTACCAAGCTCTAACCTCTAGATTACGTGTTTAAGTCCCTTTACTCAAAACTGTTCATACCACAACGTCCTACAGTACTTGTAAGTTTATTTCCATCTACAATTTATGTACCTATGCTGTCAAACTGTCTTGTTTTCATTGCCATATTGACAACAAAATACTTCCTTCCCGAATGCATGCTCATTAGTTAACAATATACTATAATTAAGACTAAACCTAGTGAAAGGGTTTGTAATGTTAGTATTGTAATGCTTACTTCTGAAAATTAGCTCTTGAAAGTAGTCGACTTTCCCAAGGACATACGCTCACAAAACAATTTTTTCATCCTCCATGTATGTAGAATGCATGCCCATAGCCTGGCATAGCCGACTTCTGGTATAACACTCAGTATATTTGGAAATTGATTCTATCAAAGACATGCTTAATATAAATCTTGATAATCCAACATTGTTGATAAACTAAAGATCAAGGACGTCTACAACCAATCTGCACTGAAGATGCCCACTGTAGAACTGCCGAAATTCAATGATGTGATGCAGTGGCAAGCCTTTTACGATTTATTCCTGAAGCTTGTTCAAAACAGAAGTTTGTAAAACATTGGAAAATTCCTGTATTTGAAGTTGTCATTGCAGGGCGAGGCCAGCGCTTCGGTAAGTAAGTTGCCTGTGACAAATGCCAATTATGAAGTAGCAACAAATTTGCTAGCTCAGCGATATAATCCTCCAAG
This sequence comes from Clitarchus hookeri, assembly GCA_002778355.1. Taxonomy (NCBI): domain Eukaryota; kingdom Metazoa; phylum Arthropoda; class Insecta; order Phasmatodea; family Phasmatidae; genus Clitarchus; species Clitarchus hookeri. Next base: position 681,842 of record NQII01000665.1, read on the forward strand.
ATTAATTGCTTCTCATCATTTAGGGTCCATTTTCAATGCTCCTTCAGTCAGTTCAGATCATGTTCAATCAATAAAGAGGCTATTAAATATAGTTGCTGAAAACATAGGAGCCTTAACGGTTATCGGCCTTCCGACAGATCAGAGGTATCCGATATCGTTGCATTTGTTGGTACGGAAATTGGACTGCCAGCTTAGAACACAGTGGGAACTCGCTCCGTCACAAGATGAAATGCCTACATATTCTTAATTTATGTCCTTTTTGGAGAAGCATTCACAAGTAAACCTATCTGAATCAGGTAGAATTAACGCAAAGCAAGTCGGAGGTGGTTCGTTTGGCTCGGACAAAATGAGGCCAACTAGAGTAGCTAACAATTCTAAATTTGTTTTCAATACATTGAAACCGTAAGTCCACGACTGTGTGCATTGCAATGGAAAGCACTCAATCGCTAAATGTGAACTTTTCCTGCAACTGTCCAGTGAACAGAGATTAATTCGTGTTAAGAGTTAGAACTGTGCATTCATTGTTTGAGGCCAGGACATTTTGAGGCATGCTTTTATAGCTTTGCATGTCGCACTTGTAAGAAAAGCCATCACATGCTCCTGCATATTGCTTTACCGGCATCTAATGAACCTGGGGGGAGAGAAAATGGTTCATCAGATGGTAATGATAATGCTGAAAGGTCTGTCTATTGCACAGGAGTACAAATGGTCATCCACAGTGCTATTATCCACTGCAGTGGTGAAAGTTTTGGACAGCTCAGGTCAGTTAGAGCCCTCATCGATCTAGGCTCACAGGCATCGTTCTTTACCCAGGGATGCCTTCGAAAGTTGCAACTACAATATTCTCAACATAGATCCCCAATGACCGCTCTGGGTCACACCCCTCTTCCATCTGCCAAGCAGTAACATGTTGTAAGGTAGTTTCCCAGGTGTGTCCAGATGAGATAACTAATGTGAAATCAATTGTGTTGTCGCAGATTGCATCATCTGTTCCACAATGCCTATAAGAAAGTGGGGACGCCCTGGCCCCACTTATCGGACCTGGTATTGGCAGATCCCAATTATGACAAACCTCNGGTCACACCCCTCTTCCATCTGCCAAGCAGTAACATGTTGTAAGGTAGTTTCCCAGGTGTGTCCAGATGAGATAATTAATGTGAAATCAATTGTGTTGTCGCAGATTGCATCATCTGTTCCACAACGCCTATAAGAAAGTGGGGACGCCCTGGCCCCACTTATCGGACCTGGTATTGGCAGATCCCAATTATGACAAACCTCNGCCTATAAGAAAGTGGGGACGCCCTGGCCCCACTTATCGGACCTGGTATTGGCAGATCCCAATTATGACAAACCTCAACATGTCAACATGCTTCTTGGTGCAGAAATATTTCCTGAAATTCTTAGAGATGGGAAAATTCGTGGTTCATCTGGAGAGCCAGTTGCCATCAATACTGTTTATGGTTGGTTGTTGATGGGTAAGGTTAACCAGAGGCAAGAATGAAACCTCATGTCATACCTTTTTTGTTTTTTCGCTTGCAGAGCCTGTCGATCATTTAATCAAAAAATTCTGGGAAGTTGAAGAAGTGCCATGTCATCTCACAGCTAGAACCAAAGAAGATAAACAGGCTGAAAAAGTCTTACAAGGAAACGGTTTCACGTGAACAGGATGGAAGGAGGTGTGGCCTTGCCCTTTACAAGTGGACGTCCAAGTTGGGAGACTCGCAGTCGGTGGCCTCTCTTTGATCCTAGTCGCTAGAGCGCAAGCTGGTCTATAACATTTATTCTTGCACGATTATCTCGATCAAGGTAATATGGATTTAATTGAAGAGCTTCCGCCCACAAGTACTACTGGTTATTTTGTTCCACACCACTGTATAACTCGTCCTGATAGTGCAAGCACCAAACTGAGAGGTAGTACTTGATCTAGTGACTGTCTTGCTTCATTTTCATTTCATTTGATAGCACTCATTGCAGATGTGAGACAAATGTATCTTCAAATACTCTTGCAACCTCACGATTGAGACTATCAAAAAAATAGTCTGGAGGTTCTCCAATGATCAGCCACTGTCTGAATATCGATTGAACACCATGCNATTGAGACTATCAAAAAAATAGTCTGGAGGTTCTCCAATGATCAGCCACTGTCTGAATATCGATTGAACACCATGACCATTGGTCTTCCATCATCTCCGTACCAAGCCATAAGGGTCGCTCACCAGTCAGCACTGGATGAAAGGGACAACTTTCCAAGGGCAGCTCAACAATTCATGCAGGATATTTACATGAACGACATTTTAACAGGAACAAGCTCTGTTGAAGAAGCTATCTCTGCAGCATGAACTAGGCAGTATTTTCGTTTTGGGGTTTGTTACGGAAAACTAAGAGAATGGTCTAATCAGGAGAGTAAGTAAAAGACAAGTGGAAAATTACACAATCAAGATATTGGGGCTGTTGTGGAACTCGAATGTAGATTCCTTTTCATCTTTTTTTCTACCTGCTCCATGCGTGACTTGTACAAAGANATTGAGACTATCAAAAAAATAGTCTGGAGGTTCTCCAATGATCAGCCACTGTCTGAATATCGATTGAACACCATGCCCATTGGTCTTCCATGATCTCCGTACCAAGCCATAAGGGTCGCTCACCAGTCAGCACTGGATGAAAGGGACAACTTTCCAAGGGCAGCTCAACAATTCATGCAGGATATTTACATGAACGACATTTTAACAGGAACAAGCTCTGTTGAAGAAGCTATCTGTCCGCAGCATGAACTAAGCAGTATTTTCGTTTTGGGGTTTGTTACCCTTTTGATTCTCTTACCAGATTAGTCCTCTCATTCATTTTCTGTTCTGGAAAATTACACAATCAAGATATTGGGCTGTTGTGGAACTCGAATGTAGATTCCTTTTCATCTTTTTTTCTACCTGCTCCATGCGTGACTTGTACAAAGATGTCAGTGTTGTCCATTTCAGCTAGAATATTTGATTCTTTGGGCTTGATCACCCTGGTTGCTAAGTAGCTGTGGTCATTGCACCTGGGTTGGGATGACACCCCTCCCGCTGCCTTCACGAAAAAATGGAATATCTTTCAAGCAGAATTGGGTGTACTTTCAAGGACAACAGTTCCACATTGTGCAATCCGCTCAGGAGCAGGACAGTTTGACCTGCGTGGGTTTGTCGGTGCCTCCGAAAGAGGGTACGCAACTGTTGTTTATCTGAGGGCAGATGTTGAGGAAGACTGGGTAGCGTCCAGTGCAACATCTAAGGTATCACCTCTGAAGGCACTCACCTTACCAAGACTAGAACTGCCAAGTTGATGACAATTGTTAACGAGATTTCCACCCCTTCTCCTGAAACTTTAACTGTTTCCTTGGTCTGATTCTACGGTGGTTTTAGCATGGATTCGTCCACGATGCAAGTGATTGAAAACCTTTGTGCGGAATAGAGTCTCGGAGATCCAGTCCCTTGTGCCCATGACTTGCTGGGTCCACGTCCGATCAGACGGAAATTCTGCTCGCTTTGCATAGATACCATGTGAAACTACAGTATTCACCCGAAAATAAGACCACCCCTATTATGAGATCATGTTTCAAAAAAAATTATTTACTCACAATTTTAATTTTTTTGCTTAGAAAGTCACTGCATGGAATCAGAAAAATTATGTCAATAACTTATAATTTTTCATGCTTAGATCACTGCATAAAATTAAAATGACTAAGATTGATGCTATAAACGTACACTGTAATAAATATTAGTATTTGATTTTTCTAAAACATTAAAAAATACTGTACATGGCATATTATTTCAACTCTTTTCTTTCAGAAAGTATTTTCTGATTTCTGTTTACAGACTTTCGTTTTGTTACCATGTTAGAAAAAACATGACCACAGACAAAATAAAAATATGAAGGTAGATACTAAACATTTGAAAGAAATGTGTAGATAGTGTCACCCTTATGAAATTAAAACCATGCATCATTTACTGCAGGTTGTCGGTAGTTTAGAACACGGCCGTGGTATGAAAGTGTGAAAAGTGCACACTACTTTCATACCATGTTATCTATGAGTTTCATGTTTTGAAATTCAAATGGCTGCCATTATTTACATCACAGCAGTAGTTTAATGCTATAACTGCAGTGTAAATAGAGAAGTTTAGATACAACTGACATATTTAGCGTTATTATCAACTATGTGTATATTTATATGAAAAAGGTAATTATTAAGTTTAAGGGCTTTTCTGAAAAACACAAAAAAAAAATCCAAAATTATGATATATTTCTACTTTACTTATCACGTAGAACACGAATATACTAAGGGCGTAGCTTTAAAATAAGTACAACATATTTTAAAAAATTGAACAAAATTGTGAAATGAGCAGTATAGCTGTAAAACCCAACAATCCTAGGTTAGTTTAAAAATGTAAAATAGTGATTCGCCCATCGTGGGGTTAGGTTCTGTAAGGTTAGGTGGGCACATACTACGAAACTAGTCGGACGTTAATGCCCCTAGTATATTGTGTCCTACATCATTAGTAGAGTGGAAATATATCATAATTTAAAAATGTTTATGTGTTTTTCAGAAAGGCCCCTAAACTTAATAGTTACCATGAAAAATATCTGCATTTACATGTGATGTGATTGGCAGTCGAATGGGTATGTAAACATTGTGTGTTATTGTAGGTTGTAACAGTTTGCTGTCAATTGTAAGACCACCTCCATTTTTTATAAATACAGTTTAAAGTGAAAACTATTGTGTTATTTTCGGGTAAATACGGTAATTGATCACTACTTGTGGTGACAAGGGCCACCTTGACTGGCTTAGCGTTCAGCATTGGAGACCCTGGCTTCAATGTGGAAGTCATAGAGTCTGAGAAACAGGCAAGTATTTTCTGTGACACTGAAGGAAGTGGATGAGTTTCCTTTTGTCAATTATTCCTCACTAACCCATTTGCAGAGGATTGCAACGTATTGTTGAAAAATTGTCTGTCGAGCCCTCGACGTATGGGATCGCTTACCACAGTGGAATTGCACCATGCCCTCCTCTAAATCAAAATGCTTCAGGCCATCAGCTTCACAAGAGAGATTCATATTTTGCAGTCAGGCAAAATGCTTACAGATCAGTTGTGGATTAAATCCATTTGTTGATGATGGTGGAAATTTGCGTGTTTGAGGGTACCTGCAACATTCAGGCCAGAGTTACAATCTAACACATCCACTGTTACTTCCAGCGAAGCATCATGTCACATATCACTGATCGACTACGTGCATAAAAGGCATCTCCATGCAGGTCCTCTTTTTGTTCGTTCAGTACTCTGACAGTAGTACTGGGTGCTCGAGGTACCATTCATCACAGACTGATGCGTGTGCTCCTCACATGGGTGTTAACTAGTTGCATAGTTCAGCAGACTAGGGCCTTTCTTCACGTCCGTGTGGATTATGTTCCTAGTTACCGTGGGAAGACAGAGCTGCCTAATCCTACACATCATAGCTATGTCTGTTTGTGTGCGTGAACACCAACGCGCTGCACTTGGAATTAGTGACAGGACTTTCTAGGGAACATTTTCTGGCAGCGCTGAAGAGAATGGTTGGTTGTCAAGGTGTCTGTGCTCGTGTTTATTCAGATCAAAGAACAAATGTTGGAGCGAAGGCGGCACTTGGAGAACTGTCCTGCCCGCCGTCGACAAATGTCGGCTAAGCTAGCTGCAGAAGCCGTCCAGTGCCTGCAGCACCACCTACGCTGTCCAAAGCCAAATTCCGTACTTGTTCAGGTAGAGGCAATCCTGAACTCTCACCACCTTTGTGAGGATCTGCATGATTTGGCTGCATTGACACAGTCACATTTTTTTGATAATGGAACCTTTAACCGCCATTCCAGGACCTGATGTGTTTAACATTCCTACTTCACGATCGAACAGGTGGCAACTGATCCAGAAAATCCACCAGACATATTGGAAACGTAGGAGTCAGGATTACCTGCACATACTGTATGAAAGTTCCGAGCAGGCAGTCTCTCTCAGTGTGGGTACTCCTGTGCTGATCAGAGAAGATCCAACCCCACCACTGGAGTGGAGGTTGGTGCGAGTGACCCAAGTAATGGAGTCGTCAGAGTGGCCTCAGTCTGGACATTCTCCAGCGTCCAACTCGGAAGTTGTGTCCTCTTCGCTCCCGATAAAGAAAACTTCATTATGATGATGGTGTGCATATTTGTAAATAGTACTCGATTGTGAACTTAAAACAAACTTGTACATAAAGGTATTTCAATGAACTGAGTTCCCACCACAGCCGCTATTCTTTGGAAATGTCAGAACACAAGTCAACATGGTGGCAGATAGTTTAAACATTCAGAGTACCATAGCAGTTTCAAGTACACGCGTGCCTTCGTAGTTTGTGTAACTGCATCTACTGACATTCCTTCAGGCCTCCCGATAGAACACAATGAAACACGTGGTTCTACACCAACCACTGTAACCTGTTAAGTGGTTCAGTATCTCTACTAGTGCCACACGATTACTATACTGTGAGGGGAAAGAAAGTTCAGTTTCTCTACTAGTGCCACACGATTACTATACTGTGAGGGGAAAGAAAGTTCAGTTTCTCTACTAGTGCCACACGATTACTATACTGTGAGGGGAAAGAAAGTTCAGTTTCTCTACTAGTGCCACACGATTACTATACTGTGAGGGGAAAGAAAGTTCAGTTTCTCTACTAGTGCCACACAATTACTATACTGTGAGGGGAAAGAAAGTTCAGTTGCGGTGACGAGGGCCACAATCACATTTATTGTCTGTGAAATACAGGTGCAGCCGTGAGACCCTCTCTGGTACTAACTACCAGACAAAACTGCTCAGAAGCTGCATTATTGTCTACTTTCACTTTTACACATTTTAACATTTTACACAAAGAAACACGGACACACATTGATTATTCAAGTTCATCGGAACAAGCTAAATGTGTGTAAAAAATTATCAGCTCTTCCAGGTCATAGCTGTACCAGTTCTGTGTTTTGACAAGCGTGGTGGCACGACTGCCATTATTGCTGGTGACGACTCGTAGTAGACGAGACAGCCTATTACTCCGTACACAGTTCACAACTGTATTACCAAATTTCTTTTAGAAAATTTTAGACAGACTGATTGGCTCTCTCTCTACACCTCGAAATAAATCCTTTACTGGCCACAAAAACAGCAGGAAAACACATCACATAATTTAATCAAAGCAGAATACATACAATGTCCAAAATACTAAGGGTGTAAAGAATTCTCTCTTGTTAGCCAGAATAAAAATCACTTTGAAAATGCATGACTGCTGTGTAAATTGGTGGAATGTTCATTCAACAAACTGTACAAAACCATGTTCTGCGATATACTAAAACTGATGTCGACACACAGTCTGCCAAGATACAGTTCCGACAACTGCAATGTTAAAAAATCATCAGCAATTCTAACGCGCTGACAGCATTTGCAAAACTATGAAATTTATTAAGTAACAGTTCAGGGCAGAAAATCTGTGACAGCCCTTAAACCAGTGCAGCTTTGCCGCACATGTGTTTCAGCAGTGCAAAGTTAAAATTCAGAGCAACAGTGACTTCTCAGAAAATTAACTCTGTTAAGAGAAGAGGTTGGCAACAGTTTGTACAGCACAAAGATAGTAGAAACTACATTGAAGCACTCTCTTCCCTCGCAAGTCTTAGACGCATGGCGAGATGTGTGACGAGAACTGTTTATAGAACAGGAACCTGTCTGGCCACACAGTATTTGCAAATCTGCATATTCGGAAATTCACCAGTGCATCCACCAATGTATACCAGATGTTCCTAAACCTGTTCGGTTGAGTCTGGTTAAATCGATTGATCCATCAGTTCAACTGGCCTGAAACATGGAGGATCTTGTGGATATGCACCGGAACATCAACTGATAAATTTTGAAATGCTTCCCCTGAAAATAAAAAGTAGACACACCTTCTTCCTATAATTGTCAAGCATTCCAAAATATACAAGGGTAATTTGAATGACGAGTTTTATAATCTTGAGATGGAAACTGTATAGTTTGTAAGTGTAATGGCATTTATTTGTGTCTGGAATTAGACACAAATAGTGCTGAAAAGTCACACTGATGTTTGGAAAATGCTTCAACAGATTTACACCGGTGGATCCACTGATGAAGTTGTGAATACGTTGAACACAAGTCTCCAAGCGGTGTGCAGTAATGAGCACGTCTATAGGAGACGCCACACGAGCGCCTGCACCACGCTCTCAGGCAGTGCCAAAGTAACATTTCTACGTGCACTTTCCTGTGTAAACCTGGAGAACCACAACTGCAGAGTACAAGATGACTGCCCGGTACAAACTGCAGCGCTCACTTCCAGAGCATTGCTGGTGTCGATGCGAATCTCAGAGAGTACTGTTGTGCTCACTCAAGTGTGTAGTGGTTTGTGATGCTGGCGCATGTAACACACGTCATACGTGTTGTATAAACACAACATGTTCCTGTGGGAACCTGGACAGTGCGCACTCCATCCTAGCACGCACGCACGCACCGTGGTTTGAAAGCAACACCCGATGCACACACACTCCCAGTTTACACAACCATGCACGTAACATGACTGCACCCTCTATAACCTGCATTCACTTGCAACACCTCAACACTCGCATTTCAATAACAACAGCAAGTAGGTACTTTTTTCCCCAGGAGCAAGAATGTCCTACATATAAGGATTACAAAAGTTTGAGGTAAAAACTCAACATTTCAGCATTTTGAACACATCAAATTTCATTTCCAAGTTATACATCAGTTGAGTTCATTACGAAAAATGAAATACAAATATCTCCGACAGTGTATAAATCTAACAAAGGTAACATGAAAAGACAGCTACATTTCAGTGTTTATTGCTGTATTTGAACGCAAGAATATTCGCATCTGCGCATTGTATTTGTATTTAATATCGACTATTAAAACATTGTACTCATTCTCACAAATGTGTACCACTTGTGAGTAAATACATACAAATCTGTCAATCGCAATACAAAGTCTTAAAGAGGCAAGTAATAAGTTGGAGTTTCATCACAACATGATCGTGAAATAGACATAAAAATGTTACGCTTTATGCACAATGGTAGTTTAACCACAAAACCATCACATGTTTAATTTATTATACCTAACGTCATCACATGAGCAATATACACTACCAAAGAGTTCCTAGTTTGTACAAAATTTCACCACGTCTCGACACTTAGTGGTGTATGGTAAACGCACCTTGACTTTGTGCAAGCAGTAAATACCAAAACACTACGCTAGTAAGTTCAATATTTGAAAATCAAGAAGACCCTAAGGCCAAAACTGCAAAAACTTTATAAAATGAAAATTTTGTACTGCAAACATACGGAAACAAAACATTTACAAAAACGAGGTAATATTTATGTGCAGACAACTATGAAATTGTTCCCATTGTTTGCAAGAATGGCTTGCAACACGTATTTTATCGAAAATTCTACTGGTATCAATTACAGACGCTAGGAAACTGCTAAATCAAGGTTGCACAAATCCGTACAGCTCCCACGCACATACCTACGCTTTCATTCAATATATTTACAAATCTATAAACTTTATCTCGCACCCATTAGCTTTGACTACAGCTACAGAAAAATGTGATACACTCCTGAAGTAAGTCATATACACACACATGTACAGACGGTAGTAATACAATACCGTGCTTATTTAACCACTTTCATAGGATAATACTTAACTTGCAATACCAGTAAGTTGATGCACTTACCAACAGTAATCATCTTGTACCTTCACAAGCTACATTATTATTCAAATTTGCCTTTTGCAAATAAATTAAATTAAACTTAAAACAATGCCAGGAAAATATCAAGAGTACAAACACGACGAACTGAAAGCTCACGCGGTCCAGAACCACACGACTAGATTGAAGCTCGTAAGCAGGCAACCAAACATCACAATGATCATCGCACAACTTAAAGAAGCAAGATGTAACGGTCTAAATACCACTTCCGCATACAAGGAATATTGTGCACTGGTACAAAATCTGATAGCAGACATCAAAATGTTCAGTTTGGTCTACACTGATTTAAAACACCAAGACATTGAAATTTTTTTTCGAAAAACTAGAAAATAAAGAATACCATAAACTGTCTCAAGTCACAGGCCACACATCACTCCAAAGAACTAACTCACTGGAATGTGACCTGCTTCAACATCATCCAAATACTGTAAGACACAAGATTCTTCCGATTGTACCAGCTCGCTGCGCGGGTCGTCACATCTGGAGACGACGGAGCCAGGATGTTTGCGCAGGCGTCCACCACATGCCACACTCACTGCCGCTGACCAAGCTGTCGCATTTCACTAAACAAATAATTTAAAGTTTTTTTACTACTATTGTCACAAATATTTAATTAGATATTCATTAAAATGATTAAAAAATCAGAGTGGCAAGTTGAGCAACGTCAGCGTGGGGGGAGGAGAAGTAGCGGGGGCGAGCGAGGCGGCGGCCGCTCTGCGTTCACAGCTCCGTGATGCGGTAGGCTGGCGGCTGCGGAGGCAGGGCCTCGAGCGGCACCTCCACCAGCACCTTGTGAGCGGGCCGACCCAGAGTCGCAAACTGCTTCGCCTCGTGTCGCTCCGCCAGGCGAGAGCTCTTGGTCGGCTCGGGGGGCAGCTCCTCAGTAAAAATCGGAAGACTCCAGCGTCTTACACTGCTTGCTCAGAGTCGCGTACTGCCCATGGTTAGGTCCAAGCATTGTAGTTGCTCCGGACCCGAACTCAGGCCCTCCGCCACCTGCTGACTCATGATGGGCACCGTGCTGGGACTTTTCCTCGCGGGCACTGCGGCCATCTCTGTGGACACACGGCACACTCCCATAGAGCAACAACCTTACCTCGCGCATCTCGTGTCGTAACTTCAGCATCGTTACAAGTCTAGTTAGAGAGCCTCGGCCATGCAGTGGCCCTCTCGGTCCACGTTCTCCGACGGGTGTTGAGAACAGGTGGTGTGTGTCCTCGGGGCACTCCAGGTCTACCAGCCACACGTGAGCTCTGCACGACAAGGTGTCCTCACTCTCGTTGCATTTCATCCACTTCCACCAGAGCCGCAACATCTCCCACTTAGGAGTGGGCACACTTTCAGGCAAGCCTCATTCTCGTACTTAATTTATTTTGGTGAAATATAAACCTAAATTACACGTTGCATTCAAGATACAGAAAGTCTAACCCAGAAGTCAAGAAGTACATAAGTCTTAAATATACATCATAATTTATTAGAAATTGTTAATATACCACTGCAGCTCGGTAAACAAAACCAGTTTGGGTGCCTATTTGCTCCCATTCTGGCATGTTCACCCTGCCCTCTTCCCCTCACCCATGAAGTCACTGACTTTCACCCTACCTTCCAGGCAGGAGCAACATGCACACATTTTTGTAACCTATTATCAATGTTGTTGTCTTCTCCACGTCAGTAACCGTCAAGTGAAAGCATGTGTACACAAGAGTAGTCGTGGATATGACCTGTATCTACACTTGAATTAGAAACTTATCACAACTTTAACAACACCCTCAGAATTAACTCAGTAATGCAGACTGATGTTCTTTAATTGTCTTCAAACAATTATTTGTTCAGACACATCATAAACCAAAACCACCAGCCCTGAACAGCACTAACTGATCACTAATTCACCTCAAAGTAACCGTGTTGTCTAGGATGGTGTCAGCGAAACTTGCATCCTATCAAGATGACACCAGGGTACAACTGTACATGTGCAGGACAGAGGAATAAATAGTCTAGGACATTAGCAATACAGAATAAAATAGGCCATATAAAGAATACAACAAAAATAATTTTGAAGATGACAAAGAATTTTTTTTGTTGGTGTAATTATTAATGTTAGCATTGTGATCATTATTATTGATTTTCTATTTTAAAATAGTGTGCGCAACTTGCAACACAGCTCGTCACATCATTAATTAAAACACACTAAATTGCATGCCAATCATAGAGATAGGCGTTTGAAAAGTGTACTCCGTTTGTAGGGCGAGAAGACAGCCACAGAGGGAGGCAGTTCACACCCCTCCCACCCGTACGAACACACTAAAATACGATGTAAGGAAAAGTGACAATGAAAAATTAAATGTGTGATGTACAAAATGTTGAGGGAACTGTTTTAATGCTAATTAATTGGTAGCAGAGGTAGTCAACCTTGACGCACGATACGTAGCTGGCAATATCTTTTGTTTGTTTTCCCAGACTTGAACTCAACCTACGAGACGTCGTGCACCTAGCCGAGGAACGAACCCGAGAAAGCTGCACCCTAAAGACAACTGATACGCCCATGTTGCCAGTTGTACTAAATACGCACGTCAGTCATGCTCCCCTGCGTAGCCCCAGCAGAACGAAGCCAACCTGCCCCTAAGCGAGCGTCAGATACCACCTGAAATCACAGGGCTACCCAACTCCAACCCTCGCCAAGAGAGCGCAGCAAGGGATGACGCCGCCCACACAGGGAGGATCCGGCCGGCCCAAGTTGCCCGAGCGACCCGAAGGAAACAGAAGGATGGCTCCATTCAGTATTTAGGGCCGGCCGAGACCCGAGAACAAGGAGTTGACGTTCAGTTGTCATCGCATTGGCAACCCAGCAGCACACCCTACCACTGCCGTGCTACAGCTCTCTGCCTCAACCAGATCGTCTACCAGCGACGCTTTCTTCAACCCCCGAGACACACACTCCACTTGGGAGTGCTTACCCCGTCCCTTCAGCACTACACTAGGCGACAGTAGGGTTTGAGTCGTTTTCACGACTGCTTTATTAGTTGCTCTAGATTTACTCTTTGCTTTAACAGGTCCCCTTCACCTGCTATTAGCGTAATTTCTACCGGTTGCTTGGTAACTGCGAAAGTCTCAGAGTTAGTATAGGTCACCGCGTTTATTCTCCCGAGAATATACATTCAAGTCTACGCACTACGTTCTGATTCGCTACTAGTACACTCCACGAGGAAGCAACCGGACCACCCATGTCAGCTAACCCACTCACATCCACCGTGTGAGATTTGTTGGTTGGAGCGCTAGGAGTGACGTGGCATGACGATTTTGCATCTGGGTACTCTAGCTAGGGAATTTCTGTCACATGCCCCTTGCTTGCTGCAACGACCCTTAGTACCTAACCCAATGCCATTCACCCAAAGAGGAGGGACTAAGTGGGCCAATAAGAAGGCATCTACAGCTCCTACAGCCAACAAATTGCTAAGTAACGCATCCCAATCGGCCTTCAGCCTTTCCTCCACTTGCGATCAGACACAAGCCGCCCACCAACTGCAGGAGCCTCAGTCCCCCCTAGCCCTTTATTCTAGCCACTCCAGAAGACCGACGGACATTGCATCCAGTCGTCGTCCTCTTCCGGCTCGGACTGCCTGTGGGCCTGGGTCTTGCCAGCACCAGCCACTAAGCGACACTGCCTGCCGGTCCCGGATGGTGTCCGCAGAGTCGTCTACCACGGTCAGCCAACTGTCAGTTACAGCGCCGGTCTACAGGGGGCAAGCCAGCATCCACTGCGAACCACGCCACCTTAGACGCCTACATAGCTTGCTGTCGACTGCTGCTCCCTAACAGACACGGTGAATCCACGGTAATCAGCCCGTACGGCCACCCAAGGTTCTCGGCCTGAACCCACTCAAAGACTCCCCTGTACACTAGGTGACCTGCCAAGCATCCCGGCCATCACGCGTCAACACATTACGAGACAATGGGTCAGCCAAGGAACAGTAAGTCACCAATTTTCGTGGGTGTGTGGTTAGGTGGAAACTAATGTACAATGGAAATTAATACAGGGGCAGGTCTGACGATCATCAGTTATGAAACATACAAATAGCTGTGGCCAACCCGGTGTTGCACACTTGGTTGCAAGAAAGATTGAAGGTTAAGGGAACACTGGAAGTGACTGCACAAACCAAAACCAACCAAGGTAGACTTCAGCTGTTAGTACCCGAGGGCAGAGGACGCTGTCTGTTGGGCAGGAACTGGTTAGACCCCCGTGGAAGGTATCTTTGGTATCCAGCAACAGGGAATGGTGAAAGCAACGCACCAATATCCACACATGTTCGACAGCGCACAGCTGGGACAGTACGTGGGGCTGCCGGTAGCAGTGGAGCTGGTGTCGAGTGGTGTCATTCACATTGAAGGAGCGGGGAGTGCGGAAATGGACAGATTAGGAGCACTGGGAGCACATGAGCCAGTGGAATATTCATCTTGGGCAACACTAGTGGCGCTTCTTCGGAAAGCAGATGGTTGAGTGCGGCTTTGTAGGGACTAAGTGCACAGTGAAAACGGTATGCAAAACTAATGTGTATCCCCTCCCAACAATAAATGAAGCACTTGCAGGTGTGACAGGAGGAGCACTCGTTACCAAGTTAGAGCTGCAAGATGCATTCATACAATAGCGGTGGATGAAGAAGCCACAGCGACAGTACTGACAGTCAACACCATGTAAGGTAAGGCAGTTGCACTTTGGCCTCAGTGGCTGCCCAGGAGTATTCCAATGCCTAATGGCAATAATGTTGTTAGGAATGTCGGGGGTGGTAGCAAGGCTGGATGATATGTAGGNTCGGGGGTGGTAGCAAGGCTGGATGATATGTAGGTCACAGGCAGAGAGGAACAGGAACATTGGGAACGAGTGAGTACGCAAGGTGCTACAGTGAATAGACCAAGCGGGACTAAGGTTAAAGACCAAGTGTATCTTTGCGGTAGAACCTGTGGTTTTTATGGGTTATAGTCGAGGAGTCCACCCAATGGATGAGACAGTGGAAGCCATCCAGAAGGTACCNAACCTGTGGTTTTTATGGGTTATAGTCGAGGAGTCCACCCAATGGATGAGACAGTGGAAGCCATCCAGAAGGTACCAGTTCCCACCTGCAAGAGAGAGACCTGCAGTCAATTAGGGGAATGTTGAATTTCTATAAGCAATTTTTGTAAAACAAGGCAGAGGTGTTGGAATTGCTCCATAGATAACTAGACAAGGGGAAGTCTTGGAAGTGGACCGAAGAAGACCAAGATATTGCATTCCAGGAGTCCTTGGCCACTCTGCTCGCTATGCTGCCCCAGTATACAGCTGAGTTATTAATTATGTTTGTGCACCAACTACTAACACACTCGTGGCCTGGGTGCCAAATGTTTTGCCTTCGAGGCAATGAAATTGTTTCAACCATAATGTTGTTTATGTCACTGCAAGTAGGAGGAGTGCAGTTCAAACCCCGTTACAAGTGTTGACTGCTGTTCTCACCTACAATTTCGCCAACCTTATTACCACAGGCAGCTATGCCAGGCTGTACCCGATGATAGGGATGGAAGGGGGGAAATATTAGCGATCCAAGAAAGGGAGGGGCGGGTAGGTGGGAATGACTGAGGGCTAAGGGGAAGGGGGTCATGTCTGCACCCGGTGTGCGGTGCAGTGGCCGTGCAGGCTGTCCTCGTCTGACCACCAGCCATTCAGACAGTGCTCATAAGTTCCATATCGGGCTGCCAACACTTGCAATACTGAAGGGGAACCAGGAGTCGCAACCTCTGTTTCGATCTGCCGGGGACATAAGAACAACCCCCAGTCATCTACCCTAAGCTTTACTCCAGTCCTGGGGGAGAATGGAAAGACAGCTCAGTCTGGCCAGGACCCTCAGCGCTCATGAGAAGCAGTTCAGTTTACATCAATCATTAGAGATTTGGAGAGGGACAGCAACCTACAATGTCGGCAAGCAAGCGCCGAGCCTTTCCACCTCTCCTAAAGAAAGACATTTCCTTAAAAACTCAGTGGGAAGGGGACCAGCACGTGGCACAGTTTCCAAAACCTGCGGCTTTTAACAACGAGGTGTTGAGAGCACATTGGGGTGAAACTAAGTGGATGTGGAGCAGTGCCGGAATACAAAGGAGGAAACGGGAGATCGCAGAGAAAACCCGTCGACCAGCAGTATCGTCTCACATTATTCCTGCAGGAAGAAAGTGCTTCAGCTGCTATAGTAACCACGGTCCCTGCAAAATAGTGATTTATTGTCAATTGGAGCAGCTACTTTAGGTGCCNGCTTCAGCTGCTATAGTAACCACGGTCCCTGCAAAATAGTGATTTATTGTCAATTGGAGCAGCTACTTTAGGTGCCGAGTGTTGAGGGCACACTGTGATCAAGAAGGCGGTGTGTTCTGATTGGCTAACACACCAGAAGACAGCAGGTGTTTGAGTTTCCTCCCCCTCCCCCCATCACAAACTTCCTAGTTCACTACATTTGCATCCATGCATGACCGTGTGTTTGTTTACTGTCTGTTTCACTTGCATGACTAACGTGTGCTTGTGGATAAGCTAACATCTTCAGCAGCTCTCTGAAACACGCTCTCTTACTCCCAAAAGCANGCTTCAGCTGCTATAGTAACCACGGTCCCTGCAAAATAGTGATTTATTGTCAATTGGAGCAGCTACTTTAGGTGCAGAGTGTTGAGGGCACACTGTGATCAAGAAGGCGGTGTGTTCTGATTGGCTAACACACCAGAAGACAGCAGGTGTTTGAGTTTCCTCCCCCTCCCCCCATCACAAACTTCCTAGTTCACTACATTTGCATCCATGCATGACCGTGTGTTTGTTTACTGTCTGTTTCACTTTTATGACTAACGTGTGCTTGTGGATAAGCTAACATCTTCAGCAGCTCTCTGAAACACGCTCTCTTACTCCCAAAAGCANATGACTAACGTGTGCTTGTGGATAAGCTAACATCTTCAGCAGCTCTCTGAAACACGCTCTCTTACTCCCAAAAGCAGAATAACTTGTAACTTCCTTACACACCTTCAGGCAGCACCGTCGCTGCCTACGACACTCAAGTTTGTTCTACAAATTCCTGGAAAGCACATAACTACAGCACATAGCAGTGCAAGATTGTCAGTCAGTAGTTTCATAGTTTACTAACACAGTCAACAATCACTCAAAGCTAAACACACAATAAGTTTATCACAATGGTGCTTAAACATCCAACATCTTATAGACTAATTTAATTAATTTCCCAAGGATGTAACAGTTTATTCCGTTAACATCCTGTCAGATTAGTGATTTGCAATAAACAAGCATAAGTTATAATTATTATAATATAATTGTAATTATGAACTTAGAGGCACTGACAGTGCTTCTCACGTGTACCGCAGGATTTGCTACGAGCAGTACAAAACTTCCTACAACTTTGTGATATTGCTAATAAAATCAATTGAAATAACTTTATTGAATATTAATTTTGTAAAAGGCATAAGAGAAACATATTTAAGAGCATAAACATATCTCAGTAATTAATAATAAAGTGCAGCTTGTCAATTTCTGCAGTATTGCCAACTTTTACATTAGTGTTTAGTGATGACTCATAAATGACAGCGTATTGTAAAAACACACAAGTAAAAAAAAAAAAGTTGAATTTGTTTTAAGGAAATGTTTGTTTTGCTCTACCATGCAGTCTAGATACATCAATGCTTCAGTACACCATATCTCTCATCTCTTAATGAAGGTCTATAAATAAAACTAAGAGACGGCTGTGAAGTGGCCACACTAGTATTGAACCACTTAAATTACAACATTTTAACTTATAAAAATGTACTTCCTGCTACAATGATTTTGTAGATCACAGCACGAAAACTTAACGTAACCATGTCTGAGCTTAACACTAAATGGTACAGGTTTAGGAAGGGTGTCCGGATGGAAGGAGAAAATGATTCGGCAAGGATGTGTAAAATGCAAAACATGCAAACACCAAGTAAAACTTACACTTGCCTGAAATATTCTCTACTGCAAATGAGCAATTGCATATTCTCGTCTGGTTGATGCACTAGCACACGGACAGTAATGAATGCAAACCCATGCAGTAATAGCCACTTTGTAACATCACAGATACACACAGCGCGCTACGAGCTACGCTACGAGCTACACTTAGAGCGCAGCGTAGCACAAGTCTCGGTGCAGCAAGACACTACCTGCTACGCTGCAGCCACCAGCCACGTTAGTTCTGCAATACTGGCAACCATGTTGCAACACCAAGTCGCTTGTTTGCAACTTTATGAGACTTCAATTAGCAACGACCGTCACATATGTACTCTCGTACTTCTACTTGCACAAGTTCACAATGTAGCGCTGTCACTTTATTATTTTTATTAGCCGAGAACAGTTTTATACTTTATGCAGCTTGTACTGATGGAGGAGAAGCTATCTTACCACGCCCATCACGTTACTCTAACTTCAACAGATTAAAAAAAGGGACTCCTTGAAATGGTGTGATGTCTGCAGCTAAAAAGTAATTACTGGTTCAGAAGGGCATCCAATATCCATAGTAAATTGCAGTTGGTACCTACAAGAAAAATACCTCCACCAAAGGTTTAATGCATGGAAAAACCTACGGGCTCGCTGCACATGAAGCCAAGACTATAACAGCGAATGAAAGGCAATGTTAATTACCAAGTTAGACCAACATTATTGTATTCACAAAGCCTGAACTTCAGCTTACATCTCATGTTCTTTGTTCCTAATCTGTTTCGTAGCACATAAGTAAGGCAGCACGGATGTCTTAGCAAGGTATGATTTCAGCGTCCAGTTCTGCAACAGCATACATACAAGTGTCATACTAGGTCAGTTTGTCAGTCACCAAGTACAAACACCACATTCTCAACCCATACGTCTTTCCTTAGCCGCCCTCGCATGGCGACCACCACAATCAAATATTCTTTCACAAATTGTATTTATAATGACTGGATACAACATTTCACAAACTTAACTTATCTGTTTCACTACATTTACACCACAGTATCTGTTATTGTAATCGGGTGCTGTAGGTTTTTGTATTACACGACTGACTATTATTAATTACTCAGAAATCTATATAATTAATGCAGCAGGAAATTAAGATTCCCCAGTTCACAATCACATCTAGCAGCTACAGTTTATAGTAGTAAGTGAAATGCTTCGCTTCAGTTTCACGTGTTAGTGCAATACATAGTCAGTTCCTTGCACACACAACTGGTTCATAACTTTCACGCCGCACGGCTACAAATCAAGTGCCTCCACACGTCGCAAAGGCCGTAGACTCGTATTCATAGTCACTTTTGCAATGGAGATGCGAGCCACATTCAGTACGCATCTTGTTTTAGCGAGTTGTTTGAGTGTTGGTCACAATCGTGGGGACACTTGAACTTACACGCGGCCTTGCCCTCCCTTAGGCTCGCTCACCCCTTATACAGAAATTATTCATTTTTAGAACAGTCGGGGTCATTACAGAAAACATTTCTTTATAGAAGCATTATATTTAGTAGTTCTGTGCATATTTTTGTACCTGATTGTTACGTAATAGGTGTTCTCTAGTTGTCATTAAAAGGTGAGAATGAATTAATATACAGAATGTTTTATTGAGTTAATTGTTGCATACATATGCATTAGGTAGAAATAAACAAAAAATTTCAATATGGCGGGTGACGCGGACTCTACCCTGTTCACCTCTCCTTGTGGCTGAAAAAGTGGCGCACGCCTTATATTGTTTTGATAATTGAGATACAATGCACTGGCGGATAACATTATTTTGAAGCTGTGACATAACCAATGGAGAGGGGGAAAATACAGAAAATGAAAAACTTACCTCGGAAACCAATGGATTAGGTACAATTATATTCATCTGTTACTGCTCGGCGTATCGTGATTTGATGCAGCATAGTCTCATTTGTAATGACTACCAAGTAAATGTGTTTGAAAAATCTTGGCAAAATTAGGAAAATGACTAGTATCATACATATTTCTATGTTTACGAGTACTAATTTTTCTAGGAAGGAACTTTCGACAAATACCATGGAACTATCTGTAAATCTCTAGTTGATTTTTATTGTTTGTGCTGCTAATAAAGAGTTTTTGAGGAAAATAATATAAGTTTCATAGTGATAGAGTTGCAAGGCGCATTATACCTATTAAAAATTAAAAAACCTCTCTCTGGATTGGAATTTGAACATGTATTAAAATATCAGAAACCTGCTATCATAACCACAGGACTACCAACCACATCTGACTAGACTAGCAAAATTCCAGTTAAATTATATATTCAAGGTTTCCTATTGCTTTTCATATTTTTTAATTATTACTGCTTGTAGGTTTTCATGTTCAGTTTTAAAAATTTTAAGTATCTGTTTTACAATTTTACGTCATAGTAGAGAGAATAATGCACAGTAGAGATAATAATATATAAAACAAATTGCGAAATGTTCCATATTTCATAAACACATGTATCATATTTCGTTTAGTAGCACATACATTAATTTAGAAATATTTTTAACAACGCATGTGCCTATTTGGTGAATCTATTTTATTTAAAACCTTGTTCCTAATTGTTGATAGCTATAAATGTGTTTTGCATTTTTTAGCCTTGCACCAACGGCTCAGAAAACCATTGGAGACTCAAACACCTCGCAAAAGAGGGACTCTGAAAATTTGTTAATGAATTCAAGCTCGGTTTATGAAATATTTAAGAGAGAGTCCCCTCTCATACGTGAGAAGTTTGCAGGACAACTGAACATATAGACAGTGAAGAAGAGGGAATTAAGAAAGCAGAAACAAGCTTTACCAGAGACAGTGACAGTTAATCAATAAGTGTTGTATATCAGCAAGTGCCGTGTCAAGCGCAAATATTGACATTATCCAGAGCAGTGTGCACGTAGAGACAGCAGTGAAATTAACTAGTAAGTCGTAAGAGCTCCGTAAAAACAGCGATATTATAAATAAACTAGTAGTGTTAACGTAATGTAAGGGTCAACAGTTGCGATGGCAGACACACCATAATCATAGGTAAGTGAAGAAAGGAGGACCATTAGTGTAAACGAGTGAGACAACAGACAACGCGCCTCCTTACGTAAATTGTGTGTTTAACAGTGTGACCGAGTACTCCAATAAAAATACGCCTACCCGCTGAACAGCAACCTTGAACCCGTGGCGTATCCCCGAACTCTCCCCAAGGGGAAAGACTACATGAGAAGTAAGGACCAGAAACAGGTGGAAGACTGCCTAAGAAAAGCTGTCTAACTGAAAAGAAGTTAGGGATTGTTGTAAATAATTTGAAAGTGCAATTATGTGTTTTTTTTTTCTAAATGTAAGTGACCCGTATGTATTTTAGTAGGTACTGCCCTGCGACCCATAGGAGGCTACAGAGCAAGCCGCTTTTATCGTGCCTTCAGCGCCAGAGCAAGCATTAAGATAGATTCACAACACACCCCATGTGAGTTTTGGGATTGTAAATACCCTACTAACCCTAGTGCTTAAAAGTTCACGTGAGCGCCTGTTCATTTAACTTTTCAGATTAAACTGTAAAACGTTTATGTATGTAACCACAACCCTTAGCTGTTTCTTGTGAGTGTCACGTCTTTTCACTTTCCTTGAAGGGCCGCGGACACTCGCCCGAAACCCATGTTACTCTCTCCATGCAACACAACTGCCTATAGGGCCAAAGCCATTAGCGTGCCACCTAACTCGTCATGGCACACAAACTAATAAGCATAATCCTTTGAAAAAATTAGTGTTATTTCTTGGCGCTTTTGAGGGTCATGCCGAAGTAAATATATGTACTAAAGTGTGAATAGTCTATTCTAAAAAATTAATTAAGTAGTAGGCTGCAAATTTTCAAAGACAATTGCAGTAAAAATTTGGCAAAGCGATTAATATTTTTGTTTCAAGAGATAAGTTGGGTTTATTGAGTGGAACATCTCGAGAAAAGACCAAATTCTTAAAATCTTTTAGCCAGAAGGCGATATGTTTCTTAGTCTTTATTTTAACAGCTTGTTGATTCCTGAAAGTAATGAATGTGCGAAACACATGTACCGTATTCACCCGAAAATAAAATTATGGTTTTAACTTTAAACTTTATTTTAAAAAAATGGGGGTCGTCTTACAATTGACAGCAAACTGTTTCAACATACAATAACATGCAATGTTCACATACTCATTCGACTGGCAATCACATCATATGTATGCATATATTTTTCATATAAATATACACACAACTGATAATAACGCTAAATATAAGTCAATTGTATCTAAACTTCTGTATTTACATAGTGGTTATAGCAATAACCAACTGCTATGTAAATAATGGAGGCCATTTTGAATTGAAAACATGAAACTCATAGGTAACATGGTATGAAAGTAGTGTGCACTTCCACACCACGGCCGTGTTCCCAACTACCAACGACCTGCAGTAAATGACGCATGGTTTTGGTTCCATAAGGCGGCAGTATGTGCACATATGTCTTTCAAGTGTTTAGTATCTACTTTCACATTTGACTGTTCCAAGCAGCTTTAGACCAAAATCACAGTTAGCAAACCATGCTATAGGTTTACCACACATCAGTATAATGATTTGGCAAGACTATCCACTGTAATAATGAGCTTAGTAGAAAATTGCCTTGAAGAATATCTATGACACCAAGTGTTTGGTAAGGTTTACATCGTTACCAGACTGCTGCTACCTACGTAAGGCATATGAGATGCAAGGAAAAAATATACAAAATAATATTAAACATAATAATAAAAAATTATCCTTCTACTTTATTAAGTNCCCCCCCCCCCCAGATTATTCCATCCTATTGTCCCTATAACAAGAATTGCTTACTATTTACCTGTGCATGCCTGACTGTTTTTTTCTTTACTCTCAATCCTCCCACAGTGATCATTTACACCCTTCACAAACCGTTGATTAAGACATTAAACAATTTTATATGGGCTATTCACGGTAAAGTGAGCACTTTTTAATGCCCTCCCCAACAGGTATTAATCTCCAATAAATATATTTTATTACAGACGCAGACGTTAGCTTCGGAGAGTGGTGTATGTATTCAGTGTGTTTATTAGTCAAATAGCAATCTTTATATTAAAAAGCAGCGGGAAAATAGAAATTGGATGACAGCAAAAAATTAACACTGCCTTAAAAATGCTCACTTTACCATGAATACCCTATAGCAAAAATACGAAAGTGTCCATCTCAAATTTAAATTTAAACGGGTTTCTCAATCATTCTAATAAGTTTTTACTTCACACTGCTGCAAGAAACGTGTAAGTTATTGGATTCCTGATCACAAACCAAAACTTTTGGGGTGAGAGCAGAGTTTTGACACAAGTTAAATGCAAGTATAATGCATCCCAAGATAAATAATTAATATTTAAGCATTGGCACTGTATGTATTTAGTTCACCAATTATTAAGTCGAAATAAAATTGCCCATGTGCTGTCGTAAACAGTGCGCATGACAATTTCGTAAATGAGTATTGAAAACAACGGCTGGTAACAAGCCATATGTAGCAAGACGCATAAACATATCGATGTTATGAGTGAATGTTCATACATCTCAAAGACATAGAGTACAGAAACTGCTTTTACAAGAGATAAGGATGGAACGAATACTGTGCTGGTGCAGTACGAGGTATAAAAAGTGATGTGTTGTGGTTAGTAAACATTGTCAAATGAGTTTGTGGTAGATGGTTAGATTCTTTTGACACTGCCGTTACAGCAATGCATATTTACGCTACTTACCTGCATGCAGATTAAAGAAATACTTTCCACTAACACTGGGCGAAGGATTTTCAGTGCTCTGGTTACGGTATCTTGCAATCTGTTGTTAGGACTGCTGTGGCATGGTTGTAAATAATGTTTATTAATGCTTCCTGAAAAGTAAGCTTTTTACCACAATCATACTTTTACCTCTGGACTTTCTGAAGCATGCAGGGTCAAAATGTCTGTTTTACTTTACTTCTATCGTGTGTGTGTGTGTGTGTGTGTGTGTCCCTCCCTCTCCCCCCTCCGCCACGAAGGCCAAGCGCTACATTTCACAGACCCCGGCACAGTAGGGTCTGTCTGCACTCCCCTTGCACCTAACTAGAAACGTACATCTATTGCGACAGTCACGCGTCTACCTTCTTTGTTTGCTTATTTGGTTCTGTTGAAAGTGTTAATTACAGAGTCCCTTTCATTCTGCAGTCTACTACGTCACAATTAAAATTCGTTAAAGCCAAAGGAAAAATTTGTACAATTATTTCATACTTTGCAGAAAGTTAAAATAGAGAACTTGCATAATATTGGAAGTTGCGTGTAACTGACGACGTGCAACTGTGTTTGCGATAGTGAACTAACCAATTTGCTGGAATGTTTAGATTTTGCAGTAAACCTCCAATACTAATTAAATTACTTGGGTAATAGTTTCATTTGTTTACAAAATCCATACATGACATAATATTAATTTTTGTTGAATAAAAAAAGTCACATTTGCAAAACCTTAGAATGAGTTAAAGTGGTGTGCTGGTAAAGAATGATGGCCACTCTGTCAAGTCTGTCAAGGCCAAGCGAGACTTCGCATGCGCGCACACTGGTGTAGTGTGACTTTACATAAGTAGTAAAGAAACACCCTGGTGTTGATGCTTAGATGCACGGCTACTGGCAACCATGCTGGTNTGTGACTTTACATAAGTAGTAAAGAAACACCCTGGTGTTGATGCTTAGATGCACGGCTACTGGCAACCATGCTGGTCGAGCAATCAATCAACACTCCTACAACTGTACCAACAAACGCAACTAACAGCAAACATAAGTTACAACAACTACCACTGAAGAAATACAAACACTACTTAAAAATGCAAGCAAAAAAAAATAATAAAAAAATAATTCTACAAATAATAAAATAAAACTAAAAAATAATGATATTGAAAAACTACCCTAGCTGATGAGCTCGGCAAACTCCTCTTCACAACCTGACCATCACTCCATCATACAGCTTGGTATGTACACAATAGCTGCTACACCACAATGTGCTATAATTATGTGACAAAGCTTCAGGAAAGACACTTAGTCCACTCTTGTGGGGAGTGATTTACAGTGTTTTTATCCAATACCTGGCGTATACTTAGCGGCTATTAATTGCCGGAAACCTGTAGCAAGTGACATAGTCCTGATATGACGCTATAAAAGAATCTTTCCCGTTATGTCTACATATTTAGTATTTTAAAATAGTATATTTTGTAAATGTGACAAGTGTCCCTTGGCTAATCTGCTGGTGACATTACGTCTGACTGACTGTTTACTGAGGGCTTGGGGACATCAGAATGTCACAGGAGGAAAGGTATCTATTCTGGGAGGTGAAAGGAGAAGTTATTTATGCCAACAGTTTATGTACATATGTGTCCTAACCCAAATGGTTTCCATAAGAGCGCTACTTTAATGTAGATGTATTTTGAAATTTGAGAGCAGTACTCTCTGTCCCTCCCAGTCCTGATTACATCACGCTCCTCTGCATTGGCGCGCAGTTCACCTCTCCCCTCCCATCGCGCTGTGACTGTCAGTTGTTGGTTGTGTGTTGTATCGTGCAGAAGTGACACAGGCGTCTGTCTTGAACATAGAATTGCTTGGTAAATATACCATACATCCATCTGCACGTGAATCACGCAGATACCTTGTATGTTCACAGCTTCCACGATGGTAATCCACCAGCTGCTGTTCAATACCACCGGCACTTTCCTAAATGTTGAGTTCCCGATCACGGAGCGTTTCTCAAAGTGTACGATACGTTATGTGTACGTGATAAGTTCCCTAGAGCTCATCANACAGGCGTCCGTCTTGAACATAGAATTGCTTGGTAAATATACCATACATTCATCTGCACGTGAATCACGCAGATACCTTGTATGTTCACAGCTTCCACGACGGTAATCCACCAGCTGCTGTTCAATACCACCGGCACTTTCCTAAATGTCGAGTTCCCGATCACGGAGCGTTTCTCAAAGTGTACGATACGTTATGTGTACGTGATAAGTTCCCTAGAGCTCATCAGACACCTGGCATCTGACGAGATCACGTGCAGCACGACTAGTGCAGTCTTGACGCAGCTCGGCGTACACTTTCTGCACGTGTGCGCTTCATGAACACATACTTGACGAACACTGCATGATGAGGGCTGGTACCATGTTCACCCACAACCCGTGCAACACCTACACAGGGGACAGCACTATTCACCTCTATTTCTGTCGCTGGATAATTGGCAAACGTGAAGTGCTTCCTAAATTGCTATTTAATGATGACAAATTTAACTGGGATAGGTCAACAGTACCCTTAACAGTCATTAACAGTTGCAAAAGAACCAACGTGCTACAATGTAAAAAAATTTCCAAGTTCGTTTCTCCGTCAAAGTGTGGTGCGGTATGATGAAAGGCATGTTGATTGGTTCAATTGTTTTAGGTTATTGAGCAACAGGACAATATTTTTTGCAGCGTACATTACAAGAACGAGAGGCTATTTCTTTAGCTTGATTCGTCTTTATTCCACTGTAGCATTTGCCAGAGCTGTGCCCTCCCTAGCACTGTATGTTACGCTGCTCTTACTACCATTTCCTCGCATCGTGCGGGTAGCCAGCCTACCGCCCGGCTGCCGGCTAACCGTGACACACCACAGCTCATTACTACCAGCTCTCTAGTGGCATGTCAGGGTAGGGTATTGCATGTGCGTAAGCAANCCGTGACACACCACAGCTCATTACTACCAGCTCTCTAGTGGCATGTCAGGGTAGGGTATTGCATGTGCGTAAGCAACTGGGACTTTCCCGCAACATCTCGAGACACACGCACCTGAAGATGAAGAAGCCACTTGAAGGCGACCTCAATTATCTCGTACAACACAAGACAGTCGTGCTCGAGGGAGTGTGGTGCACTATAAACGCCCACCGCAGATACCATACCATACTCCAGTGCATCGCTATACATCTGCACCTCTGGCAGTCTAGGGAGTCTCCAACCCCTTCATCCTGTCTCGCTTTTGTTTCAGGTGTCTACTGAGGACACGGGAAGGGGCATGCCGAGTTGCACACTCCCCCCTCCACGAGGACCATGGTACCTCCCCCTCGCTCGTTACAAACAATCCCAGCAACTGAAAAATAGTGCTCCCAATCAATCTTTCCCTCCTAGTGTTTCAAACACCCATTTTAAGTAATGTAATTCTTTCCCTCTTCTATTCCAGTAAAATTCTATTTTATACTTCACAATTTGTACATCATCTTGAAGTGGTATTCTGTTGAGGGGTTTTATGAGTCTATGCCAGTTCCCCCCTCCCCCTCCCTTCCTCTGTAGCTTAGGTTAGCTAGTTATTATGGGAAGTAAGCATGGCCCCAACCGTGGCTGTGTTTGCCCAATCCTAGTAAAGCCACAATGCACTTGTCCTGTAGTTAGAATCTTTCCTGCATGCCTAGGCATATGGCGCTCCGCCTCGAGATGCACTTAGGTCCTATCCCTACCTGAGGAGTCAGGCTCGCCTCTTAGCTTTAAGGTAAGTTAGAACAAAATCAATAGGCTAGTTGTTTACAAGCTACAACTGCAGCGCTCCCGTTGTCTCCATTACCAAAACCTTACAGGTCAGGGTACAGGTTGTGTGTGTTCTGTTAGTTAAGCCAATAAAGTCAATGACACTAATGCAGCATGTTATTTTGCTACCAGCTAACTTTCTTTCTACTAGCCACTTCCCTCATTTGNAAAGTCAATGACACTAATGCAGCATGTTATTTTGCTACCAGCTAACTTTCTTTCTACTAGCCACTTCCCTCATTTATCCCACTTCACTAACATATCTGCAACCATACTCCTATGTTAAGGGATGAAGCTTATCCCCCTTACTTGACACAGGCTGGACGTTATAGCAGAATGCCCTCTTGTGCTGGTAATCCTGCCTTGTTCGTCACTACAGGGAAGGAGTGTGCGAGCCTTCACTAACCCTACAGGCGGACCTGTTTGTTACTGGCGATAAAGCCCACCCTTCACGGGCGCTCCTCATTAGTCACGGTGGACTTCACGGACACTGTTCTCTCACAGGGACTCTGTGTGCTGGCGATAACCTTGCCTTACCTGGGAGGCGACACGAGCAGCTCTGCGAGAGAGATCACTGCTGTCCAGGAGGCAGCCCACAATTACCCCTCTCCGTTCCCCCGTTGTTCTACCAAGCCATGCTGGTGCCCAACTGGACATCCACATACAAGAGCAGTTCCTCTCCCCTCCCTCTCGTACGCCCGGCCATCGGCCTGGACGGCGGAAAGCAGCTAAGAGGGCTACTGCTCCGGCCAGGGAGACTGCAGGATCTGAGAACAGCCTGCCGGAGTATGCGCTCTACTACGAGAGGAAGCAGCACAACTGGCTACTGAAGCACCATTCACACAGACCTCGTGAAAGACACACTAACAGACTTCAGCGAGGTGAGGCACCGAGCCACACTAGACCTAACTTCACTAGAATTCTGTTTATGTGGTTGGATGAAGAGTGAAGTGCATAAATGAACAGTTTCTGTATGTGATAAACTGCTACATTGCATGATGGCTGCTGTCACCCCACTACAGGGACATGTAGATGCACTCCGACAAGCAACACAGTCTTCACGAGAACAGAATAACGCATTGCAGTGGATGGAGGGATGTTCAAATATTTACTTCTAAACTGCTGCGCACTCATACCTGTTAAAGTAGCTCCACATATGTATAATTTTTTCTCACAAACACGTTTGAAGCAACACTATGGAGTGTGGAGCACGCTCGCAACAACTACGCTACTGTTTGTGGCCAGAATGTGCACTAGTGCAGGTACACACACTCCAGTAGGGAAGTCTCGGTGATGCACCGCGGACGTGGGAGCGTGCCGAGCTCATCAGGCCATGATGCATCAGCCACAAACATGCACGTACAGCATGGTGCCGGGGTAGGGTGGCGTGGAAGGGGGTGTGTGGTGGGGCCGGAACAGGCCTGTGCTGCCATACGACCCTTGGCTGCGCAGAGTGCGGGCGGCGATGGCCTGCGACGCAGCCGACGGCGGCAGGAACGGGTCCTGTTCGTCCACCTGCAGGTAGTCCCTCCTGAAACAACGTAACACACACTTCATCACCTCCACCAGCGACCAAACTCACACACAATCAACCTGCACTGGTGTCCACACCTACAGTGGAACATCCACTCCACACTGTCATAAGAGACCGGCAACACACGTTGCAATATGTGGATGAGCATGTAAAAAAACTGTAATTTATGCCGTCTAAGCATTGCATGACACCAAGGTAATACAGAGAAGCGTAAACTCAGGCGTAGGAAAAGTTTCTATTTGCTCCTTTTACTGCTTGTGCAGTACGTATTTCACACTTTTCACAATTACCAACTTGGCAACATTATTCTGATGACTTTGAAAAGTACTGTCGCTGTACTGCTCACCACAATTCAGGCTCAACTTCCAGCAGATGTAAGTCTGTATTGCATGCACGTGAATGGTGATGTATGAGGCAGAAGGGTGGCACGTGTTCTCGTACTGCAATGCTGTCTCTCCAGCCACAATGACCCACTCTATAGCCTTCTGGTTGTGACCTAATGGTTGGGATAGTCTCCTACTCTTCCCTGGTGGGCTGACGTCTACGGAAGTTGGAGTTGCAGTCACCCTTAGCAATGAGTACTCGGAAGTTAATAGAAGACGTATTTATTCAGAGAGGAATAACACGGTGGCCCATACTAACTCCTAATTTACCAAGAACTGTAGCGGAAGTTAACCTACGCAATCCAGGTGAAGGGGACCTGGGTCTGAACTAACGAAGCAGATGCAGCTAGGTAGCTACTATACTGGCTAACCCTAACCAACTTGATGCTTGTTGTCCAGAAGGGACTTGGGTACCACTACCGGAAGGGTAAAAGGGGTGCTGACTTCTTCGGGGGCTTCTGGTGAAGGTCTTGAAGAGCATCTGGCACGAGGTGGTGGAGCGAGCTGCTGAGAATTAACTGCAGTTCTGTGGCTGTGCACGGACATATTCCACCAGCCCGCGGGCTTTCTGAGATGAGCTCTTCCTCCCATTGGCGGAGCTGCGCTCTCTGGTGTCATCTCTCGGTCCATGGCAAAAGCAGGTGTGTGTGCGATGCGGGGTTGTATCTGCAGCATGAGCTAAGGCGATAGACTGGCTTCTATCACACGAGAGGGGTTGGCGTTATGTCTGATAATAAGACGAACTAACTAGGCTGCCTTTGTCCGTGAGTGGCTCCGCGTCCAGGGGCATGCTGGCAGACTCTGGATGCAAGTTGGGGTTCACACCCCGCCTGGGTTACGTGATTCCATGTGCAGATAAGGCGAAGTCGTGTTTATATTTACTTATCAAAGAGAGTCATGTGTCAATACCTGGACCATAAATAACTGACATGAAACCCAAGTACGGTTGAGACAATTCATAAGCTAGCTATTTGAAACTAAGCAAATAATTTTTTAAAAATGTAATCTGAATTTACCATAAAATTAACGTTTCGCTGACAAAATTAATTTTTTTAATGAAAGAATTTCATTAGAGCCAGAGTCTTTGTTAATGACCTTTGGGTTTTTTTGTGAGCAAAAAGAATTACAAATACCCACCCTAAAATACAGGCCTTAAATAGAATCTCTTAATTGTCAGTAACTGTAGAATTCTTCTCCCAGCTTTGTATTTAATTTACCTTTTCACATAAAATTGTTAACTTAGCTTCCATGTAATTTTATTCATTGTCATAATATTAAACAAAATACTGATAACTTTTTTTTNTAAAATTGTTAACTTAGCTTCCATGTAATTTTATTCATTGTCATAATATTAAACAAAATACTGATAACTTTTTTTAAAAAAAATTTCCTTGCACAGATAAAATTAACTGAGATCAATACAGATAATTATCATAGAAGTAGAATTNTTTTTTTAAAAAAAATTTCCTTGCACAGATAAAATTAACTGAGATCAATACAGATAATTATCATAGAAGTAGAATTAATAGAGAAATTTGGTAATACAGAAAAAAATGTATACAGTTTGTAGTTTCATGGGATAACTACTTTTTAAACACAAAAAATCAAAGAATTTCCATAGCATAAAAAAAACCTGAGACAGAGTATGAATTAAATATACCTCAACATTTNACACAAAAAATCAAAGAATTTCCATAGCATAAAAAAAACCTGAGACAGAGTATGAATTAAATATACCTCAACATTTGATTACTACAATATATTTGTGGTGTTATTAGAATAAAATAAATGATGCTAACCTACTATGTTCACATTTCTAGACATTACAGCAAACATCACTTAATTTCGCTGGTCAGTCCTGTAGTCTAATACGAGCTAACATGTGCATACGAGACTCCTAAGCCAATGCAGTAACGACGTGGTAAGTTTTGATATTGTTCACGAGACATTCCAGTGCAGCTTCATGGTGCAGGTACTTCATTTTGTAAGAAAAAGAGATTTTCTCATAAGGATATCATTGGTTCAATGTCACGGGTCTGTAAAACTCACAGATGGTAATACATACTAATGCTATAAACGGCAATCACAAATGCTATTTCCCGTGATCTCTAAGCATCACGCGAGCCACGTACCTGTTATNTTCCCGTGATCTCTAAGCATCACGCGAGCCACGTACCTGTTATTCCTGCTGTATGTAGCTATAGGACTTTCATCAGTGGAAAGTTAGAACCAAAGTTGAGTGCAGCCCTGCCTTACTGTTGCTCAGATATTCACATTGCATGTCACAAGATATAGCAGTGTCGGAACACAGTTTTTGGCTTTGTTAAAGATCCGAACGATTATGTTTATTACATGCAACATAGGCGTGTCAACAACTGTATTCTGGAATGGTTGCAATCTGATATTTTTACTAAGCGAACAAAATGTGGACATGTAAATAAGCAATTGTTAAACCACCTTACAAATGAACTGAAAGATACGAAAGAACCACAAGCAACAATATGACATGACTTGGAGAACTNTTGTTAAACCACCTTACAAATGAACTGAAAGATACGAAAGAACCACAAGCAACAATATGACATGACTTGGAGAACTTACAGCCAGCAAAGAAAACAAAGGCACTCATTACAATATAAATATGTTCTAATTATTAAAATTTCTCACATTTATCAGTTGTGATACAGAATAATAGTCTGGAATAAGTATGGCGATGGCAGAAAATTGTTTTCAAATATTAATGAAAGGAACTGTAACAATTTTATATTTTCTAACTTTACGTGTCCAAATTTAAAAATTGTACCTTGAAGTAAAGCTGAAAAAAATATTCTCATGCCATTTTAATGGCATGAGAATATTTTTTTAAGAATTTTTTATGATATTCACTTGTATCTCAATTTCAACTTTTGCAATAATATTTTAAGTTAAAATAATTAGAAATAAATTCTTAACACAAATAAACCAAGTGGCATATTTAAAAGAAATTGCAACATGCAATTTGTAAGATTTCAATAATCAGTTTAGCTGCAAACAAACTTTGTGTTGAAATAACATATGAAATGTGTAAGATTATACATTAAAATTGTTATATTTACAACAAAAAAAAAAAAAAAAAAAATTTTTTTTTTACATGATTTGCTATTCTTATCATTGATATAATGCCATCGCAAAACCATACATCATCCTCAAAATCTAGAAACAAAACGATGTCTGTAGAACAGACTTAACACCTGGGGTGGGTTCTGAATGGCCACGCCAGGAAACTAGAATAGTCGGGGGGACTAGCGAAGAGTGGAGCCAGCATGCGTAGCACAGGGGCTCGTGGTGTCACGTACCTCTTCCTGATGTATATCCACGTGTGGGAGTCGACCCAGACGAGCACCGTGAAGAAGAGGCCTGCCGCGACGGCCGCCACCAGCATGAACGTCAGGCCGAACCTGCAACCAGCCACACGCACATCTACAACGTCTTAACAAGGCACTGCGCTATCTAATGTCTAGTGCACAATTACTCCTCACGAGTACGACGACTTGTCCAGAGTCTGTGCTGGCTGCTGTTGACGCAGCAGGCGACGTTCACACCTGAGGAGGACTGCATGATTGGCGAACATCTTCATAGACGGCTTACATCCAGCTAGCAATGCACGACGTGCCCCTGCAACGACTGAGCTATGCAACACACACTTGCACAACACGCACCATGCCCGGTAGGGTTTCTCCACTTCCTCTGCAGGGTACATCAGTGTGCATTCTACGTCGTTCCCTTCTTTCTGTCAATCTACACTTCAACTGCAGGATCTACACTCCATGCATGGTCGTCTCGTAGGCACAAACTGTTAAGCAGGAACGTAATATTTAGAATTCTGACTGTCCAAATATAACAAGTCGCACTCTTGTTGCTGCTTTATTTGGAAAGGTTATAAAAAAGTAATTACCTACGAAACTACCTGGCGCATTAGTATGAGAGCCACCTTTGAGATATAAAGATTTTTCTCACGCCCTCGCAGCACGAGAATCAAACCAATCACCCAGTAAACCGTATGAAGGAAAAATATTATAATAAAAAATGTTGCAGAGCTAGTTCAGGAAAAGCAGGATGGATGAAGTTCAGAGCACAGTAATTAACTTTTGTATCAGTTTTATCAAACAATACCCATCAATAGCTAAGATGTCAAGACTTGTTCATCAAGTTGTGTCATATGGTGCCCTACGCAAGGTTATCCCACGACAGCTGTATTAATTGCGTAGGCTCTGTATTGGTCACAAGACTCCTGAAGCCTGTGAGCAGGACGTTCTCAAGCGCAGAACTGACCCTCTGCACTTTTCTGTGTGAGGTGCAGGTGAAAATTGTTATTGACCTCATGAGACTTGTACTTTCTTGACAAGACATTTTGAATTCAATATCCCATGCACCTTCCGACTACAATGATGGCCTCTACGCTGTTGTTGGCCAGCCTACGTTTCCAGTATAGTCTGGTTGTTGTTGGATCATCATGGTTGTACGTGGTGCAATCATGCACCCGTTCTACCAATCAGCATTTTTATTAGTAATCATCATGTATAATTTGTTTTTTTAGACCATCGTTACTTGCATGGTAAAACAGGGCTTTGTAAATGCTAGCCCATCTCTTGAAGGACACCGAACTGCTGCTCAGAAGCCATGCGGAGTCTGTGTGTGGCCGCCACTACAAGCAGACTGTGCATGTTCAAGCCGTCTAGAGGCCTCTGGGTCCCCTCGTTGCAGACTGCTCGGTGATGTAGCCATCACACTACACGTCTGCACGATGGGGTTGTCTGCAAATGCCTCGGATCTCAGAGTAGGAAACACACTCTCATTCAAACACACTCGCACGCTCTCTCGTTCAAACACACAAACACGTTCTCATTCACACACACACGTGTTCAAAATACTCTTGTTCACCCCTGTGGCTTAACCCCCTTCCCCAAGAATGTAGATGTAGGTCGAAACTTGCAGAATTTTTCGTTTTATTTGTTTTATTGTAGGTACTAGAGAAAGATGTGCTGATGTGCTCTATGTTCAAGAAAACACCATAGGTACATCTATGCTGGCCTTGACTCCACTGCAGTTTAAAATATAGTTTTGGCTCCTGGGTAACTTGAATGGGACCAGCTGTTGCCAGGACAGAGACCAGGCCTACGATATTGTGTTCTTTCTGGAGTGAAGGCGATTCAGTGCTCAATGCACTTTACTGCTGAGCAAACTGCTGTGGGATATTTAGCAGGATCTTCCCATGATTGTTACGACTGATCACCTTAGGAATCATTACAGATGAGAACCCAGTGCAGACTTGTCAACTCTGGTGGCTCAGGGTTTACAAATAATATACATGCAAGTGACTACATTATACAAGGAGACAATGCATAAGTACTCAAGGACACACATCCACACACTAAAGTCAAACTAACACATTTTCCACATGGATAATGTTCCGCATAACATTTTTCTGGCTAGGCCAACGAAACGTCGCGATCGCACAACCATGTTAAAATGTGTCTTTGTCCTGTGTGTGTGTGTGTGTGTGTGTGTGTGTGTGTGTGTGTGTGTGTGTGCGTGCACATGTGTACGCGCATGCGCCTGTCGACAAAAACTAGACTGTGAGTACTTGAATTTCTGTCCTTTTATATATTTTAGACAGGTGTGGTGGGTTTCTCTGGGGTTAGAAGTTGGATCGATTCGTGACCCCTTGAGGAGTCCTTGAGATGCAAGAAACTGTTTGATATGGTCACATAATTTGGCTGTGGTGTCTTCTGATAGGGGTCAGTAGGTGGGCGAGTCCTTACCTGGTTTTCTGCTTCAAGGATGCAATGGGGTATATTAAGGATTACTGCAGTGGATCCTTATCCTTTGTCTGGTGGTAATATGATGATGTCCCTGTTATTCTCGAGGTCCCTGATGACTTTGTGTTCTGCAGGTGTGGCATCACTGTTGTTGTGGAGAGAACTGGTAAAAACTGGGTCTGACATGTTGATCAGTACGAATGAGATGCACTGTTAGAGGGAAGAAGAGGTGGCAGAAGAGGGGGTCCCAGGTGGATGGTGACACAAACTTGGTTAGAGCTGGACATATGGCATTGTTTTTGTCCTTGGTGGTGGGCGGATTATCAAAGAAGTGTTTAAGGCAGACGTTGAGTACAAAGCTCAGAACATCTTTCACCATCGTAAAATGGTAAAATTACCTGGATGAGGCAATTGAAAGGTTTTTTTTTTTCAAGAATTCTGCATTCAGATGAAGTGATATTATGGTCAGACTGACTGGGTACCTGTGAAAGACACCATCTGATCATAACCTCACTTTGTCTAAATGCAGAGCTACAAATGTAATAGTAGCAAAATTGCTTTTTAAACGAATAGCAACAGCAATTTTTGTACAAAATTTGTGTCTTTCACAGTTTTGTTCCTGTGATGTAGCTTACATGTGTAGATGTACAATTGCAAAGTCTTTAAAAAATAGCTTTCAATAAATTTATTAAGTGGGCAGTAGTTTATTAAATGTTGCTGCTTCTCTAACCCATAATAAACCTGTATGTATGCATTTAAAAAAAACTACGTCAATAAACTCAAATTAAGTGTCCAATCTTAACTCACTCTAATAACATATCAAAACATCAGCAACAGATGTGACAGATCACTGACAACACACAGACTAAATAATTCAGTTGAAACCTGTCTCTGATAAAGAATTATGTATGGACAACATACTAACTCTAAAACAATAAAACCCACACCAATGCATGAATGAAGTGTATCAAACAATATTTTCTAGGGTTACAAAATTGTACTTGTTCACCACCTTCCCCCAGGACAACACGTGAAGCCGACTGCAGAGTGTACAATTCCATGATCTACCAGTAACAAAGGTGCACTCACAAGGCGAGGTCGCAGACGCCGTCGACGGCCTTGAGGTACTGCCG